>PVIH01006994.1:0-104997 GCA_004025045.1 Sigmodon hispidus
ATTCTTCTCCTTCTTCTATTCCTATTATTCTCAAATTAGGTCTTTTCATGGTGTCCCAGATTTCCTGAACATTTTGAGTTATGGCTTTTTTAGTTTTACTATTTTCTTTGACTGATATATCTATTTGAGCTAATGAGTCTTCCACTTCAGAGATTCTATCTTCCATCTCTTGAACTCTGTTTGTTATGCTTGTATCTGTGGTTCCAGCTTTTTTCTTCACATTTTCTATTTCCATCTTTGCCTCATTTTGTGCCTCTTTTATTGCTCCCATTTCAGCTTTTATTTCAGCTTTTAGTTCCTGGCATGTTTCTTTCATAGATTTGTTCATCTCTTCCAATTTTTTGTTTGTATTTTCTTCTATTTCTTTAAGGCTATTTTTCATCTCTTCTTTGAGAGCTTCGATGATCATCAAAAAGGAATTTTTGGTGTTGCTTCCTTCTGTTTCCTCTTCATTGCTCAGTTGAGGTCTTGTATATGTAAGATAGCCACTCTCTTCTGGAATTACCATGTTGTTCTTTGTATTATTGTGTAATTTTTTGCACTGATGTTTGCACATGGCTTCAGTGGTTCACAATTAGATGGCTCCTGGTCAGTTGTGGCACTCGGGCTTGAGTGCCTCCTGTCACCTCTCTGGGCAGGGTCTGAATCTACCCTTCAGAGACCCCAGAAGTTATCTATTTGCTCAGTTCGAGGTCAAGGTGGGTAGCCTTGCAAATTCCCTCAGTAGCAGCTGTGGGTATGGTAACAGGCAGAGTCATCTGCCCCTGCTACAGAAGCGCTGGGACTCTGCAGACAGTACCTGGTCCCGAAAGTGGAACAGGAACCGATGGGAGCTCAACTGTCCCTCTCTGGCTGGGATATAGGCGCTTGGGCCTGGTGACCCCTCCTCACCTCTGGGCAGGGTCTGAGTCTGTCCTTCTGGGACTCCTGTAGTTGTCTGTTCACTCAGTTGGAGTCGAGGTGGCTAGCCATGCAAATTCCCTCAGCAGGAGCTGTGGGTATGGTGACAGGCAGAGTTTATCTGTCCCTGCAACAGGTGCGCTGGGATTCTCCCTTTTTTTTCTAATACCTTTGTTCAGAACCTTAATGATTAGGCTCCAAACTGACTAGCTGCCATGTTTGACCAGAGAAGCTTGAATCTGTGTCCTAGCGGGATGACTTTAACAGTGTTGACTAATTTCTTGTCTCAGGCTGGTTTTTTTTTTTTTTTTAATTTTATTTTATGAATTTCCCTAATTTAAGGATTTGTACAAAAGTATTTAATAAATGCTAGTTATTTTCATTACTGTGGTGTGCTCCCTGAAGCTCAAGCTCAGTGTTACATATTGCTATTGCTGTTCTCTTCCAATACCCCAGTCCTACAAACGTGTTGCTGTTCCCATTGGATCTTTGAGTTCTTATTAGATGGACTAAGAAACCAAATTCATTCAGCAGTGTATTCTGACATCAAAGCTTCCCCACCTAAACTTTCTAGTGTGTGATCAGTATTGCTTTGTAATCGGCATGTGTGAGAGTTGGGCTCTTCGTCTTTTGATAGATCATGAGCTGTGTAAAAGAGGTCCTACTTTAGACTATAATTGCTGTCTCTATCAGAAGCACAGAACTCTAAAGAAGGCATGCGTCATTCCCCAAGTAATGAAGTACCTGCACACAGAGGCTGCCATATGATGAGTAGCTCCACAGAAAGCCAGGACACAGAAAACAGCTTTTGGCAAGGGACCATCTCCTATGCATCAGCTAGAAAGGATTACTCACCATCGTCTATGTTGAATCTACGTGGCTTCTACTAATTGTGGGTCCTCATGAGGCTGAAGGACTGAAAGGAGAAAGTCAAACAACAGAGAAGCTAGCCAAGAGATCCTCAAACCAGGCATTGCTGGCCTCCTGGAAAAAGAGCAGAAGGGAACCTCTGCCAGATATCCAAACAAGCCCAGAAAGGAACCATGACAAGGACAAAAGGGATGGATGCCTAAGAGTCAGCTTGCTAGTTTGAGGCAGGTAGTTTGCTGGGATAGCTTACCAACCTAGGAGCCCTTCACCCACTCCTCTGCCACCCCTCTCTAAACAAAGCAACCCTCAATCTACCCCAACAGCTCTTAATAGCTTACTAGCAATTTCCCCTTTGAAGCCAAACATATCCCAAAACTTATGCTGCAACTACGAGCACTGTGCTATTCCAGTCTGGACTGTTTTTTTGTTTGTTTGTTTGTTTGTTTTGTTTGTTTGTTTGTTTGTTTGTTTTTTGTATGTCCAGTAAGGCAAACTGTGTCAGGAGACGTTTTAGAGAAAACCCTGTAAGTTAGCATCTTATGCCTGTGCCTTACTAGACACACATATGATTAAAATCAGATGCATCATGGGAAAAGACATGCATACAGTCACAAGGACTTACACAACCTAAGACTGTCAATTAAAGGAAGAGATCACCCACACTGTACCCTGGCAACTAGCTCTTTTTTGTCCTGGCCTTTTCACAGAAGCCCAAGAAGTAAACAGTGTGTCTTAACACATTTTCCTCTGAGCCACATGATACCCACAGTGTGCCTGTTCCTGAATAAAACCCCTTGGTAACACACCATTTGTATGTGTTTCTTCAGTTCTTTGAACAAGGTCTTGCATAGACAGAGACTTCTCTTAAGGTTCAAACAATTAATGACCACACATGACCCATAAAGAAGGGCCCTCAAAGTACCCAAAAGTATATCAGAACAAAATATGTTACTCTTAACACAAACACTGTACAGGTTATCATTCTAAACATATAACAAAAGGAATTGATGTTAATAGTAAAGTATTATCTAACACCATTCTCAAATAAAAACCAAGAACTTTTTAATTCAAAAAATAATTATATTAAGAACAAAAAAAAATGTATTGACTGTCAGTGCCACATTTAATACTAGACAATTCAATTAGCAAAAAAAAAAAAAAAAAAAAAAAAAAAAAAAAGAGTTTAAAACACTACCCAGTGGGGGTAAAAACCTCTTGAAAATAACAAATACAATATTTTTATTTGAATTGAGACCTGTTATTCTTGGCCAAATCACAAAAATATGTTTCTCCTTCTCAAAGTTCAGGACATTTATACCAAAGTCTCAGCCAAAAAGGTTTAAGTATTACTGAACTGGGTCTGTTTATGATTAACATACAAAGTTCTCAGGAAAATTAGTCCCTTTAGGGACTAACAGTATGAATAAGTCCAAAAACCTAAGTTCTTACAGAAAGAATCAAACAGACATCCCCCTCTCCCTTCAAACTGTCTAGAATTTAAGCTAGAAGAGATCCTTACAAAGTTACATATTTAAAGTAAGAAAATCTTCTGAACAAATTTTTTTATCAAGATGCTTGCTATAAAATGTTTAAAGGAAAGAATACTTTTACACATACAAATTATAAGCAGATATTCCTCAACAATAACAAATGTATCTAATAAAAGCCTGGTTGGGCTGACACGTCAATATATTGGAAAGAGACCCAGCACTTCCCTCAAAAGCCAGACAAACAAATGAAAACACTCAGAGGAATGCATTGGGGCCTGTCACCTTTATCAGAGTCACCTAAGGGCTATGGCAGAAAAAGACAAAATCACTTCTAGATGCTTAGACTGAGAAAGGGAGGGTACTGGACAGTGCCACCAGTAAGAAAGGAAAAGGGATAAAGCAGCCACTTTGATAGACAAGGAGAATGAAGAGACCATGATTGATTCAGTGCAGCTGACAAAGTGAAGAATACAAATACAGAAGATTCATCAAGAACATGGTACCAACAACAAACAGAACAGTGTACCAGGCCCAAAACAACAAAGAACCGGCACCAAGCAGAACTAAACTCCTGGACCCAATACAACAGAATGCCAGCTCCAAACAGATGTTTATTTGTATGAGAAAAAGTCTCCCCCTGTAGCTCAGGATAGCCTCAGTGCCCTGATCCTCCTGCCTCAGACTTCTGGGTGTTGGGACACAAGATGTGGTCACCTTTTAGACAGAGGACTAGTATAGCCCAGTACTTCTCCAGCAAGTGATGAAAACATAAGAGAAGCCAGAGAGTGTCTAGATCTTGCAGGGGGTAAGAAAGAGAATCCATTGCCAACTCCACTATCTCTGCATCGAAATTCCCAAGGTCTCAAGAGCATTCCATCTTTTTGCTCAAAAGAAGCCCTTTTCAATGAATCTCTGCATCAGGACAATACAGTGTGCAAGGCTGGCAAGAATACTGTACCGATAAAGTTTAACTCTTTCAAATACACACTTTCCATGCATCTAAATGATGCATGGCCTGGTCTATAGAAAAAGCTGTTAACACAGAAATAGATTAAAATAGCACCTTTCCTTATGATCAATATAACAGGAGGATTGAAAACGTTTTAATTTGTTCACATAGAATATATGTACCTAAAGTCCTAATTTGAAACTCCTCTATGGGCTGGGATGTCACTGAGCTGCAGGCTGAGTCCTCAGCATGTGCAAGGCCCTGGGTTCAAGTCACAGTGAGCCAACCTCATCTCTTCTGAGAGTAGCACTTAAAGAGCTGTCTGTCAGCCTTTAAAAAGCACCACCCGCCACCACCTCCAAACCCAGCTGCCTGTCTCCAGGACTCTTGAGCAAATTACACCAAAAACAGTTGACCTCTAATAGCAGGCAAAAACAGAGGTGGGAAGAAAACAGGTCAATTCCAGAAAAAAAATAAATAAATAAAAATTAAGCATATGTGATTTAAACATGGAAACAGACATCAGTGGGGGAGTGGTGTAGAAAACAGCCTAATTCCAGCTAAAAAGAGGAAGGAAAAAGTCAAATGTGTGAAATATAAGAATGAGAAAGATAGGAAGTCAAAGATAAAAAGAAAAATCTCCCACAAAAAGTTTAATTTGTTTTGTGCAAATTTTTTGGCATTTACTATATTTCAAACAGTATTGAACTTTCGAAATGAACACTTGGGGAACAGATAAAGGCAGATCCCTGTGGGATCAAGACCAGCTAGATCTACCTACTAACACTCTGTTTCAAAACAACCATACCGGCTACCTTCTACTTGCTCATGAAGGCATGGTACCCTTTGAATGGATACAAGGAGCTGCAGTGGGAGGGCGGGGATGGCGGCTTTGAGAGGAACACTGGCGTTGTCACAGCCAAAAGGAATGTCCAGCGTTCAAACTATGAACTCATTTTCTCTGAAAAATCCAAACACATCTTGAAAACACAATTAAGAGGGGAGGCAGGACATCAGAAGAAGCTACATCGCTCGGGAGGTCACCCAGAGCTATAAGAGCTCCTGTCTTCAAAATAATAAAAGTGAGAAAGAGACAGTCTGGAGTTGGGAAGACGATCCTGTGGATGAGGTGCTTGTTTCTCCTACAAGCATGAGTACTACAGTAGAGTTCTCCTGGACCCACATAAAAGTAAGGTTATCCTGATGATCTACCTGTAACCCCCGCACTCAAGAGGCAGACAGGGATTCCAGGCTCTGGGCAAACTGGATATCTAGCCAAATCCAAAGGCCCTGGGTTCTGTCAGAGTACCTACCTCTGTGAAATAAAGTAGTGGCAATTATGGAAGACACTCATCAACCTCTGATTTCCATGCACATGTACACACATGCACACATACCTACACAAATGCATGTATACACATGCACATATAAGAGGAGAAGGTAACAAAATGAAATAGGTTCTGATGAGATTTTAGCAGAAGTTCAATGTCATCCTCAGCTACACAGTGAGTTTTAAGTCAACCTGTGATACATGAAATTGCAGCATGAACAAGGACAATTCTAAATGTGTGTCTTCATTAATCCTACTCTGTTCAATATGTTGTTCTATATTCCATAGATAAAGGGAGGTTCTGGAATCTAACCTACATATGTAATGGACATTCAGAACAATAAGAAAATAAAAATAACAACAAGAAAACTCCATTAAAACTGGTGTGTGATCATTTTCACATAGGAATCAAGTATATTAATTAAGACAGTTTTGTGGAATGTAACAATGAACAGTGAGTACTTCTTTTATATTAGAAAATAAGTCAAAGGAGGAAAGCTGTCTCAGTCGTTAAGAGCACTGGCTGCTCTCTCAGGTGACCTGGGTCCAATCCTCCGACCTACATGATAGCTAACAACTGACATAACTCTAGTTCCAGGGGTTCTGATGGCCTCTCCAGTTCTCCTTGGGCTTTGTATGAACATAGTGCACAAATTTCATGCAAGAAAAATATTCAAAAACATTATGTAAAATTAAATAAATGCCAGGATGAGTTCCAAAGCTACACAGAGAAACCTTGTCTCCATAAAGCAAAATAGATGAGAGTGAGAGTGAGAGTGAGAGAGAGAGAGAGATGCTTTTGAAGGCTAGAAAATAATCCAGAGTCTAAAAAAAATAGCTCTGTGGTTGCAATGCCCTCTTCTGACCTCTGCATGAACCTGCACTCAGGCAGCACTCATAGGCAGACATACACACAAATAAAAGCAATTAAATCTTTAAAATAAGAAAGAAAAGAACTTCAAAATACTAACATTGTTTTCATGTCAAATATCAATACATATGAGAAGTGTTTCTCAGGAGATTGAGTAGAGAAAACAATCTCAAGAGACTAAATCCTATGTGTAGCATATTAATGGTATGTCAGAATTTATAACATCTGTAATTTATATATACTGACACAAAAATATAGTGTTCCTACAGTAAGGGGGAAAAAACACCTCTATAGATACATTTTTCTAAGTTGCAACCATAGGTGGATAGAGTAATTCATTCAGAGTCTAATGAGAATGAAGAAACCCCTGGACTATAAAAGAAAATGTTCTCAGACAAAATTTACAATGTTTTCAGTACACAGTATTAACTATTAGATCCAATTCTAATGTTTATAAATTATCCAACATAATCAAATATTTTGTTCAAATACTGTTTGCAAATTAAGCAAAAGATTTTTGTCACATTAGTTATAATTATTAAGAATAATTTGCTTGATAATTAAAAATCTTACTATTTAAGTAAAATTTTCAAAGCTAATAGAACTGACAGGAGCCTATGCTTATAGCAGCATTTGGGAATTTTTTTCTCGTGCCCTCTAAGAACCTCACTTAACTGGGTCACAGCAGCTCAGCAAGGCTCAGACAGACTTGGGGGCTCTCCCAGGATTAGCCAGGACCAGTCCTCAATCAGCAGACCTCATTAGGGCAAGGAGAGACCAGCAGGAGCAGCTGATGGTGGGAGTTCAATTAGGAGGCGGTCCCCAAGGAAGCGCACAGGCCCACATGAGATAAGAAAGGAGGTCCCCTCCATCATTTCAAAGTGAGAACATGGGCTTTGCCTAAACAGACTTTCCACCTCCCCTCAGCCCTTGGGCCTTTTCTCTGTAACACTTTTTCTGTTTTCTTTGTCACAGGTAGATACTATATGACAAGCAATGTCAGGAAGTATCAATGGTGTAAATATACAACTCTTGAACAAAACGTATGTGTTGTGATGCCTATTCTTAGTTGTCAGCTTGATACACTGGAAGTAACTAACTCAAGTTTCTGGGTATACCAGTAAGAGAGTTTTCTAGATTGGATCATTCAAGGTGAAAAAACCCATCTGAAATCAAGAAATGTGGGCCATACCGTCTGGTGGCAGCCAATATAAAGGACATGGAGGAAGGGTGTGCTTACTCTTTGACTGCTTGCCCTCACTCTTGCTGGCAAATTCACTCTTTCACTGGCATTAGAGCTACTTCTCCAGGATTTCTTTATATACTGAAGACCAATTGAGACATCCAGCCTCCAGGATTGCGAAATTACTATACTCTTGTATTTTTCAGTGGGAGACAGCCATAGCTGGAACAGTAAGATCATGACCTGTAAGCCATTCTAAGATAGACAGATAGATAGCTGATAGATAGAAATTTATTTTTATCAGTTCTGTTTCTCTAGAGAGACTAGTAAAATTTATGTCTTTATATTCAACAATTTTTTCTAAATTCACCTGTAAACTGAAACATTGAGAGCTAGAAATGAAACCTAGTATACATGGGTCTCCTGGGTTCTACCCCTAGAGCAACATGAATTGGGGATGGTGAGACATGTCTATAATCCCACTATTCAGGAGAGACACATAGTAGGATCATAAGTTTGAGGTCATCTATATGCTGAGTCTGAGGTTAACCTGGTATCTTAGTTACGTTTTTGTCAACTTAATACAAGTTAGGGTTACTGGGAAAAGAGAAACCCCAATAGATGAAATGCATCTACTTGTATGCAAATCTGCAGGGTAGTTTCCTAATTAATGATTAATGTGGGGGCAGAATCATCACCAGGTAGGTGGTCCTGGGTAGTATAAGAAGCAGGGTGGGCAGACCAGTAAGCAGCAGACATTCCTCCATCATTTCTGTTTCAGTCGCCTAATGATGGAAAGTAACCTGTAAACCAAACAAGTCCTTCCCTTCCCAAGTTGCTTTGTGTTTTATCACAGAAATTGAACTCCAAACTGAGATAACTCAGGCTACATGAGACCATGTCTCAAGTATAAAAGACAGAAAAGCTGCAGTTTTTAGTTATCATTCCTAGGGCCTTATAAAATTATTGATATAATAATTCAATAAAAACCCTGCAGATATGAAACAGCCTGGGCTGTTTCTATATGGACAGTGGGAGAAGCCAAGGCAAACTCACTTCAGTAATGTGACCAAGGAAAGGGTGGTGAGCAGAAACATTGAGGCCATCCAATTTCAGAAGGAGACTTGGAGAAGGAACTGTCAAGGGTCCCTTTACATGACAAAGACAGATCCAAGCTTGTGAAGTCAAAGGGAGCTGAGCCTGGTTTGAGGAAGGCTCAGGTGAGGCTCCAATCAGCTTAACCTGCTGAAGCAGAGCCCTATGCAGGAGAGAAGGGGAGACCTTCACATGGCAAAGTCAATGAGTTTCTTTGGGGGGCAGGCGAGTGTGAGCAGCCACAGGTAAATCAAGACATCTGGGGGGGATGAGGGTGCATCCACACCATACATCTATTTTCTAAGTAGAAGTTAAAACAAAAGGGCCAGTTAAAGAATTTCTTCTGAGAACTGAAGAGATTGACAAAGATAAGAAAAAACATGTTTACTAGGGGTTTAACTAATACCTCCAAATACTGACATTACAATTCATTTTGCAACTTAGAAACTGCAATTCTTGGAAAAAAAAAAAAAAAAAAAAAGAGGGTGGGGATGGGAACTGGCCATCTTCCCAACCTTGTAAAGACTGATTCATTAAAAAATAGGAACAAACTAGACCATGCTTAGCATAGGGAAACACAAAAAAACACTGGCATGTGAAAAGAAACTCAAAAGTCCCAGCCCACCAATCCCTTCGGTGGATGTTACATAAATAACCATGCTTCTTTCCAGCACTTTAATCACTCATAATTCACTCAGCTACTTAAAGATCTGACTTAACTTGTACTGGAGAGATTCATGAATAGAAAACTTAAGGAGATCACCATCAGAAAAGGCAAAAGAAAAATAAAAGGTCCCAACCAATACAAAATCATCAAAGAAATACCACAAGGCACACAACTGGCAAAAAACAAAACCACTGAATTTTAACACTTAAAAGGACATTTTTCAGGACTATTCCAAGACCAAGTTGATGGTGGTAGGAAAAACTCTACATATGAACTGATTAGGCAAAAACAATAACAATCAACAAAAAAGTGTCCCTAGCTCAGGTCACAATACACCAAATTAAAAGAAAAAATGCCTTATGAATGATTCATATTCTCCAGGTGGGCTATCAAAAATAGGTACTGAAAAGAACATATTCTAAGACAGAAATGTTGATGTGACTTCTTAACTAGAATTTCTAAAAGAGAATGGTATAGTTCTCCCTCTCCTAAAACACAGAAATGAGCAGCAGATGTAAAAAAGACAGTAAGAACCACATGTGTAAATAATGCACTGCACCGCATAGAGACTCATCTGTCCTTATCATCATCTGAGCACAAGGCTCCAAGGCTGTAAGGCTGACTGCAGGAAGGACAGGAAAAGCTATCTGAAGGTCAAAGATTTATAAAGCTAAGTATCTCTATCCAATGTGAGAGATCCTCAACCTGACTGCTGCAATGCATTCATGGACCAGGAAAGCATTAAGCACCAAGATTCCATGGATGTCACTTCACACACCTCCTCACTTGTTTATTGCTCAGAATTTGTGACTCACCTCCTGGCTCCCTGTAGGCTTTCAGCTCCATCAATCAAAGAAGAAGCAGAAAGTAGTAATCATGGCAAGGAAAAGGGGCAAAACAGAGGCTGGGGGATGGGGATCCTTCAGTAAGCATGAATGCCTGAGTTCTGTCCCTACATGACATACAATCTAATCTAGTACATACTTCTTTTTTTTTTTTTTTAAATAAAACTTTATTTATTTGCCTTGGTGTTTGCCTGGAACTGGAACTACAGACAGTTGTTAGCTGCCATGTGGGTGCTGGGAATTGAACCTGGGTCTTCTGGAAGAGCAAATGGTGCTCTTAACCTCTGAGCCATCTCTCCAGCCCCCTAGTACATACTTCTAATCCCACAAATCAATGAAGGCAGGAAGATCGGACAAACAGACAAACAGAGACAAAATTAGATTTGACAGATAGATAGGTAGATGGATGGATGGATGGATGGATGGATGGATGGATAGATGGATGGACACACAGATAGATAGATAGATAGATAGATAGATAGATAGATAGATAGATAGATAGATAGATAGATGGATGGATGGATGGATGGATGGATGGATGGATGGATGGATGGATGGATAAACAATCCTGACAAGCAGCCCATGAAGGGCACAGCTCAGCTCCACAAGTGTTTGAGTGACAGCTGCCTCCCAACTCCATTAGATCACAAAGAGATCAGAAGACATGTAGGATTCGTATCCACAAAAAGAACCCTTCTATTTAATCCCATCACAACTACATATATATGCTCAAAACAAAGGGAAATATTAAAGTGGGCACAGGAATAACAGTAAATTAATTCTTATGTCAGATTATATTCTTCAAAATAAACGATTTAAGAAGATTAAATTGTATTCTAATTCTGATAAGATGCTACTGAATCAAGAATCCAATTTTGAAAGGCTGTACACTTGGGGATGGCAGTGAGCCAGCTCAGCATTCCAAATGATACTTCCAGAGTAAGAAGAGAAAAGGAGATTCAAGACAGTAACACCAGTGCTGGGCACTGCATGTGCAAGGCCCTGGCTTCTAGCCTCAGCCCTACCACAAAACAGTCCCTCTAAAAGGTTACTCAATCACTACTCTAGAGATTAACCTAGACTTGCCTAAAACAAAGAAAGGAAGAGGGCAGCTTTTCATGCATGTGGCAGCACAGACCTGAGTCTGCACTAAATTTGTGTGATGTCACCCAACCTTCATACACAACACTCAAGGCTAACATACCAGTCCCCACCTCCACAGGTACAGGTGAAATCTACAGAGCTCACACACACAGCAAGCAAGCCAAGAGCCACAAAGCATTCCTGCTTGCCTGAAGTGCAGGTTTCCAATGCTGACACACACGTCACAAATTCACCATGGGTTTTCATTGCTAAGGATGTGAAAGGGTAAAAAATGTGTCCTTTCTCTCTCAGGAGAAACAAAGTGTCCTGCCTGTGCCCAGCAAGGCTCCCCTAGGAAGGCGGCAGGGTGTTCTAAGCAGAGCATTCATCAAGGCCTTTCCACTCCTGCTCTCCACAGGACATCGGTCAGAAAGGCAAAAAATACGTAGGAGTCCTGGAAAATAATGCATGATACCTACACATGGAGACTACCAATCACTGCATTCTAAAGCAAATAATTTTAAAATTGTCTCATAATAGCAGTCATTTGTTATCACTGTACGACAAAGTAATTTGCAATACAGCAACAGCAGGACGGGAAGACAGCTCTCCTAAAATGTTGGTTTTATTTTTGGTATTATTCTGAACAGGATAGATTTCTGCAATAATAAAGTATCTAGCATATAATAACTAAATTTAATTTTAAAACAGTCATCGGTTTAAAGCTTTACATTCAGTGCTGCTAAAAAAAAAGCAATTATGTTTTGCTTCTGCACGAATTTTGCAAATCTTTGCCACATGGGAAATAATATTAATAAATCTCTTTCATTTTACTAGAAAACAGTACAATTTTAGGATTTAGCAGCTAAGGACTTGCATTTTTTCTATCAACATTTGGCAGCAGCAGAACTGAGCCTCAGTTCCCAGGAATAGTAGTCACAGCAGAGTCCTGGCTGTTCTCATTCTGAACTTCCATGTTTTCATATTATGACCCATGCGTCAGCCCACTAGCCAGTCCACAGCTACTATAATCAGATTTCTGAGTAAGCCATTTCCTAATTTTGTAATTACAAAATAAAAATCATTTCATATGCTGGAAACTTATTTTTCTTTATGTCATCTGGATAGTGCTAGGACTAAGTAAAATCGGACTTTTTTTTTTTTTTTTTTTGTCTTTTTCTTTCTTTTAGTTTGGAGAAGACATAAATTAGCAAGCACATGGGAGGAAAGGTAAAGTGATCTGTAAACAAAACCAACTGTGGCTAAATGTGTCTAAACAGGAACCACAGCCTGCCTACCCAAGATGCCTACCAGTCTACAACATCAAGTTAAAACACACATGCACACACATGTGGCATGGCTTTGTCACTTCTAAAATCTCTGGCATTGAGAGCTTAGGCATTCCACAGGGTAGTTGGGTTTCTTGGGGGCCAGGGAGAGCCTAAGATAGTCAGTTGAATTTTATCCTCAACAAACATTTAAGTAAGTTTTTATTCTTCAGCACATTCTGCCAGTTAAGTGAGATTTTTCCTTGAGAGAAAGAATCCTAAAATGTAGGTTTTTCTCCAAAGGTCAGGGCAGTCACTCCCATCACAGAACGGAAGTGGCGGCTGGAGCTGCTGTGTAGTCGATTCTGCTAATTGGGTTCAGGCTTGCTTGAGACAAGGAATGAAAATGGCAGCCTCCCAATTAGCCTGCAGTTTCTCCTACTTTATGGCACTATCTTCTTGCAGTCAAGAGCTTTGTGCCGACTTGGTATATATAGATTTTATCAGTTGCAATAAAGCATAAAGAAACAGAGATAAAGTCAGCTTATGATCCATTATCTGCCAATATTAAAAAATATTCTATGCAGTCAGAAAAATTATATGGCTGAAAAGATTTCAAACTTCTTAAAACACTTTCTGACACCAAAACTAACAGTTTCTTGATCTTTTTGTTTCCTGGTTTCTCAGAATAAAAATGTCCAAAGCAGGAAATATCAAAGTGGCACAACAAAGCATGTCACTTTTAGGTCCCTCTGGCTTCCTCTGAGAAAGCTAACAAGAAAGAGATTCCCAAGATTAGCACTAAAGGAGACTCTCTCTGAACGACAGACAGTCCTCTGCCTCCTGAGTGTCACATTTAAAATTGAGACTGACTCTTCTGACCAAGGTAAGTTCATTGCTATAAAGCCAGACCCTGTGTCTAGAAATCAAGTCCAGCCTGATCTCTAGTGCAGGTCCAGCACCTCTTCTATGCTGGAGAAGTAAAATCCACCAATATTCCCACAGAGGGAACAGCTTTTCCATGTTCCATTATGTAGATCAGTCCCCAACAAAGAACAAGACATCTGCCTTACGGGTGCTGCTAGCTCAGCTTCAAAGCAGGCATCTGTCCTACACATGCATGCTGTTTATTACCATTGGCAAAGCCACTTCGGTCACAATTGTAGAGACAGAGAGAGAGAGAGAGAGAGACAGAGACAGAGACAGAGGCTCTTTAGTTAGAAATGAAGCAAAGACAATACTACTAGAGACCTCAGATCTAGAACTTTCCAGAGCTCCTATGTTCCTCCTATTTCTAGAGGAATACAGGCGTCAGTGCTACCCTGGGGACCCCAAATTGTCAAAGTAAAAGAATCGTTTAGTAATGTTCTGTTTCTTTATCCCTACATTCTCATACCCAGAGAATGTAATTCTCATTGTATTTTCAATAGCAAACTGTAGAGAAGAAAAAGCTTCAAAAAAGACATCGGGAACTGAACACAGAGGACTCATGAAGAACAGTTAACTAAGCAAATCACACTTAGAAGGGGACAGCTGGAAGGGATTGTCCAGTGAGAAAAGGGGAATCTGTTCCTTCTCGCCTGCACAGACAGCAGTGCTTGCTTCCGGCCAGAATCATACTCTGACTTGTTTATTTTCTTTTTGTGGTTCTCAGCCCATTAGATGGAGTCAGGTGTAACTAATTATCTGGCTGATGAGAAAACACCAATGTCTTCTTCCAGGTGTAGTCAAGTTAGTGCCAGATTTACTGAGTGGATCAGCATTTGTCAAGCCTCTGTGGAGGAAGATGCTCTAAGCTCAAGACTGAAGGGTACTGCTTTCCTCATATTTTGCCTATTGAGTATTTCAAATAGCATCAAGTGAGGCAAACAGAAGCTCAGTCTTTGAGGAGAAATTAGAAGGTGTGTGGCTTCTCAATTCAATACCTTTTGATAAACACGAACTTTTTAAAATCAAGATCACAAAGAAAAATGATGTTACTTGTGAGAGCAAAGATTAAATCACACCCTTTCAGAGACTTGGGCTGACATTTTTCTCCACATACTGCAATAATAAAAAAAAAATGTCATACAGCACATTTAGCCAACTGCTGGTTGTCAAACAGTAATACCGAGCAAGGACACTTTACCTGTTCTTGCTTCTCCAGCCACCTGTCTACCATCGGGTGGCTGGCACTCAGAGATGAGCGTGCATTATCTCTCTGGAACTGGTTGGACCAGCTGCTGGGATCTCTCGGGAGGCTCCTGTAGTTTTCATCTTTCTATTCAAAAGGAAACAAAAGGGCATCTTTGTAAAAACACAGACCTCACAAATTAATGACACACTTAGGTTTTCTCAAGTCAAGAAAATTTATTTTATGTATTTGAAATATTTTTCCAAGTTTACAAAAGAGTAGATTGAAGACATTACATCTACATTGTACCTCAGAAATGCCAGTAAATGCCAGGACAGGAAATTTTAATGGGGTAGCATGAGAAAACTGCACAGAATGTACACAGAAGACCAAGAAGTTGCAGCTTCCATACTGACTCAAATCAATCTCTAGCCAAATATACATACAAAAAAGTGGCATGTATTTCTAGAGACTATCACTGCCAATCAAGGCTTTTCTCTTTTATTCTTTTCCAATATTATGATTATTAGGTATTGCCAATGAGTTATCAAAATGTTAAAAAAATACTGATGCATTTTATTCTTCTTTGAGTTCTTGAAGTTTTGTTATTTTAGGCAAAAGACTTAAGAGTCTCCGGGCTTTTCTGTTATTTACATCACAAGACTGCTGTCAAGATTAACTTAAATATCAAGGAAATGCCAGCCTATCATAATACTGGAAACATGATAGACAAATATTGTTCATTCTGACACGGTTATGACAAGCAATGTCTTTACATGACTATTTGTTCACTAAGTTTTCAAATACCAAATGCAATATAGCACTAAATGCTTCTATCAAATACTAAATTGTAAAGACAGGCTTTAACTTTTGAACTGGAAAATTTGATTTTAATTTTCTAAGAATAAAGGATAAGGCTAAGATAATAGGGAAGTCAAGTTTTTTAGGTGAATAACTAAACTCAAAGTATTTTCAACAAGAGCACTTTAAAAATTCTGTCCTCAGTTCAACTCAGATTGATGAGAAGTTAGAAGAGCTATGATATTTCTCATAATAACTGTAAACACACTGTGCAATATGTTACTATTATTCATCCCTCCTCGGTTGTGTGTGTGCACGTGTACATTTGTATAGAGGGTGTACTCATGTATTTGCAAGTAAGTATGTGTGTAGAGGCCAGAGGTCAACTTCAGTTGTCTTTTCTACACCCTCTTGTCATATTATTGATACAATCTCTCCCTCCCTCTCTGCCTTTCTTCCTCTGAATTTCTGTCTCACCTTTCAGCCAGACTGTCTTGGCCCTGTCCCGTCTCCCACAGTGCTGAGGTCCCAGTTGTGCATGCTGCCATGCCCAGCTTCTGTTTACACAGGTCTGGGGATGCAAACTCTGGACCTCATGCTTGTGCAGCGAGCATTTTACCCATCACAATGACTCCCCTCACTGGACATTACTTTAAATACACAAGCCATCAATATCACAAAAATGAAACAAAGCAATATGATAAGAGGCTTTCGTACTATAGACCTTAGCTGTGGGCCAGGAAACAGTTCCCTTCTTCCCTTGTGGGATTCCATTATAAAATACAGCAAGCCTAGGATAGTCTTGGATTTATCTAATACTATGACTCATAAAAATAAACAAGCCTACATTTATCAACATAAACTTTGATGTGCAAGTCCAGAAAATGTTTTATAAGAATTAACTCATAAAAATAAAATTACCCTTTAAAACTTAGTAGCTACTGGGGCTAAAGAGATGGCTCCATGGTGAACAGCATTTGTTCCTTTTGTACAACTTCCAGGGTCAGTTCCTAGTCCCCACACAAAGCTAACAGCTGCCTGTGATGCCAGTCCAGGGAATTCAGAGTGCTCTTTAACCTCCACAGGTGCCAGGCCTGCCCAAACAAACACACACACACACTCACATACTCACACACACACACACAAACTCACATACTCACACACTCGCATACTCACACACACTCACATACACACACATACACACACACATACTCTCACACACACTAACAGACACATACTCACATACTCACCCATACTCTCACACATACTAACAAACATACACTCACATACACTCTCACACACACTAACAAACATACACTCACATACTCATACACATACACAAATATACTCACACACACACACATACAAACACACATTCACATACACACACTCACATACTCACACACACATACAGGCAAACACTCAAACACATAAAGTAAATAAAAGTGCCAGGCATGCACACTGTGTATATATATGCCTATGGGTAAATACACAGACATATAAAGTAAAAATAAGTGACATGCTTTTCAAAAATAATTGTTCGTGGCTAAAATAAAAATTGACAGAAATTATCTTCTACTAGAAAAAGCCTATATATCTCTGCTTAATGAACTTGAGAAAGTGGTGAGGAAAGTCACCATAAATATGGCAACAGAAAATTCCAGTCCACCAGAAACGGTGGGCATGCTAAGGACTAAATGCCAAAAGCCCACTAAAGAGTGACCTGGTCTGATTGTCATGTCAAGAGTGGTGGGGTTGTGGCTAGGAAAAGGCCAGCTCCATTCTCTCCCTGAAATAGAGGCCAGGCAGTGGTAGCACACATCTTTAATCCCAGGACTAGGGAATTGAGACAGAAAGTGATGTACTGGGCGGAGAGAGGAATATAAGGCAGGAGGAGACAGGATCTCAGCCCTTTCAGTCTGAGGAGTCCATGGAGGTAAGAGGTCTCTCTAGTAGCTGGCCTTTCTGATCTCTCAGCAAGCTTTATTTGTTAGAGCATAAAGTATCACCATACCCCATCATTGGATCACTGAGGTCATGATTAACACAAGATACTGAACAGAGAACTTCCAAAGCCTATCCTGTGTCTTCAGATGAAACTGTATTTCAGAGAAAACAACAGTGACAGCCCATGATGGTATGTTTGACCCTTCAGAAAATGGCCAAGCCCTGGCAGGAGAGTCAGGTTCAGGACTAGAGCAAAACAAAGCATATATGCTGAAAGAAGAGATGGTAAAAAGTGGGTATGGACCAGGAAAACTGCAGCATGAGAAAACATCTAAAACTAAACACCCTTTGCACTGGCCTTCCACAAAGGTCCTGGACCTGACCTTTCCCCTTCTTCTACAATCCTCATGGCTGCCAACTCTTGCTCACCACCATTCTCTCTCAAGATTCTACTCCAGCTAACTCATACTTCATGCCATACTACTGCACTGGTTGCCAGCTAAACACTTGCTGGACCCTCATGTTCTCCAACATGCTCTGCACCACTCCTGAGCAGATCTTCCTATAGCATGTGTTGGATCCCATCAGACCTGTGGTGGCCAAAGAACTCTGACAGCCAGACACACTGACTGCATCTCACACCTATCTTTTGCTCCACTCTGGCTTTTCTTAAGCCCAATTTCCAAGACATTTCTACTGAGGAAAAGCCTGCCATTCTTCACAGCCTGTAGATTGTCTCTCTCTCTCAGGGAAAGCCCCTAGGTCCTAGTATGCCCTGCTTTTTGTAAACACGGCATTTTACACGGCATTTTAATCTCAACTAAAAGTTTGATCTTTCAAAGTTGCTATTTCTATCAGAGCACTGAAGCCTGGACACAGCCAGCATTGACCTTTAACCCAGGTACACGGCACCTAATGTAGACACCTTTCTTGAATATGTTTTTTTCCTATTTTCATTGTTTTGGAAAACACTCTTATAGGTTTCTTTTAAAGCTGCGAAGGGGATGGTGTAAGGGATTTTCAGACAAACTTCAGTGCAAATGTAGTGACTGTGATTTCAGATTTTATTAAAAGATATACCTGCCTATTTCAGTGTAATGTCACACTTTCAGTTTACAATGCTTATGGTAAATGTGATTACTTCTAATTATATCCAAAATAGTGCATTATTTCTCCACTTAGCTCAATTATGGCATAATTCATACAACAGGGTACTGACAGATAATCACATTAAGGGAGGTTATGGCTAAAGATCAAAAGAACTGTTCTTATTATATCTGAAAAATTCTTCAAATAAGAAGAGTAAAACAGACATTATATTCACACAATAAGAGAGTATTCTTCATTTGTAGTGAAGCCAATAATCAATCTATGCATTAATGCACATATAGAGACTTGGAAATTATAGCACTGTTAAACCATTACAAACTGAGTAAAGAAAGCTGAAAATATATTTTAACCCCCATGAAAGATATCCTTTATTGTGATAATAATATCACATGAGCTCCAACAATTTAGATATGTTCTTCTACATAACCTTACCAAAAGTTGGGATTAAGTACACACAGGGAGCCTGGGCCTGGAAGTGTATTCTGTGTTTATGAGGAAAGCATGTGGATAAACATCAAATCTGAAATGCCTTTGCTATACCACAACATGTTGTTAGTCATAACTGACCATATAATGCACTCTATTTTTTATTTGAAAGATGTTTAGAAATAATATTTTAAAAATATAGTTGTTTTAATATTATTCATGCCAGATTATATATGTTAACTATAGATTCTAACTATAAAAATGTGAAAACTTCTATCAAAGTATTTTCAATCTGATATTTCACAATTTAAAGACAGAAAAACAAAACAGTCAAGTTTTCTCTCCCTTCATATTTTTGTAAAAGCCCATAAAAGTTTAGTAATAAATTTAAAAATATCCTTTTAAATGTATTTTACTTTACAAAGTAATGAAAAATTCTATGCATTAGTAAATTTTCAAACTGTACACTAGCAAATATTTTCCTTTAGACATAAAAATATGCTAAGTGTGGGAGCACATGCCTGTAATCCTGGTACACAGAAGTCTGAGGCAGAAGGATCACAGAAAGGCTGATGCCTGCCTGAGCTCCACATGGGCTTCTAAGCCAGTTTGGGCTACAGAGTGAGATACTCTGCAAATAAATAAATAAATAAGAAAATAAATAAATGAATAAATAAATAAGTGGATGGTGCAGATAACATAATGATTTATTAAACCATAAAACAGTAATGACAACTAAATTTGCTAATGACAAGCAATGATTTATTACAGTTAAAAAAAACTTGGTTTAGAAGATTATACACACACACCAAAAAAAAAAAAAAACAGTCTGAGGAACCAATGTTCTTTTTTCCTTTTAATTATAATGATTCCGCATAAGAAGCTCTCCCAAACAGCCACTAGTCTTTAGGAGGTCTGTACCTCTTGTCAGAGAGAAGCAGGTGTGGCTGCTGTGATCAGGGACACTTCTGTCACCTGGATGCTCTTATACCTTCCGCAGATGTTGAAAGTCTCTGGCCTGGGAAATGCATATTAACTTTCAGGTCCCTAGCAAGCTGCCTCTAAGATAAACCTCTTCCAGGAAAGGCAGGTAAGAGAATTCCACTACACTCATCCTGAAACCAAACATAAGTCAACAAGAAGAAATTCCACAGAACCACTCACTGCTTGACAGCATCTGACTCCTGGCAGGCTAAAGGGGATCTCTCTCTCTCTCTCTCTCTCTCTCTCTCTCTCTCTCTCTCTCTCTCTCTCTCTCTCTCTCTCTCTAAATCCTGACAGTCCACCTTATCCATGATGCTGTGGACAAGCAGATTATTTCACAATTAGCATGGCAGTGATGGACACCCAATTACAATTTCATAGGTATTTTTAAAAAATCACTGACTTACATTATTGTGAAATACAAAACATTCAACATAAAGAAACTGCATATTTGCAGGCTCCGTGTATAACATGATCCTGTGTGATGTTAAGACTTTTAAGTTCATATAGTTTTTGACACAGAAGCCATGACTTTAAAAGAATTTAATTTTCACTTTAACATCTTTTTTTTTTTAATTACTACATGTATTCATTCATGTAGGGGAGGGTACTGGCATGTAGAAGACAGAGGACAGCTTGGATGAATGAGCCCTCCCTCTGCCCTGTGAGACCAGGAATTGGTCAAATTCAGTGCATCAGTCTTTACAGAGCCATCTCAGCAGCCCCAGCTTATCATTTCTTCAAGAAGTGACAGCCAGAAAGCAAAGAAAACTATCTTCAGGATACTTAACCAGAAACTATGATTAGCTTACCCATCACAAGAAAGTTCAACAGCCACCTTGAAAATGAAGGCATAGAGTCTAGCAGTTGTTCTCAGTGTGAATCAATTACATGTTTACTAAGACTTTCAGAAATAAGAACATAAGGGATCTCATGCAAAATATACTATAAGTTGAACACTCCTTTTGCAAACTGCCTGGGGCTAGTGTTTTAGACACCACCACCCAGATTTGAGGATGTCAGCATACATTTGAGGCAAGTTAGGGATGGGAAACAAAAACAAATTTCCCTTAGCTTTCATATGCCCTGAGACTCCATATCACCTTGTTGCAGAGGCCTAGAGATAAGGAGATCTCACAAAAGATTGTGGTGCCTGCTGCAGCCTTCCACCCCTGCCTGACTCCATGGCTGCTCTTGCTATTGTTATCCAGCATCAAGACCAGCTTCTCCAGCCTTCCAGTGTGCACCGAAGATCAGCAGCTCTCCAGACTTCTAGACTGAGCAGTTACAGGGTTCTCAGACTCTCCAGCATTTCCTTTGCAATATATAACCATTCTATGGTTTCCTTTCCCCTACAAAACTCCAACTAACACACACATAGCACAAGAGTAGTTTTAGCTTCACTGTAGTAAATTGTTGTATCTTGTGTAGAACGTACCACACCAGTACTGAATGGCTTGAACTTGGGCAAGCTTAGGACAGAGCAGTCTGTGTTGGCATGGCTTACTGGACATTCATGCCTCTTATCTATGATTTAGTTTTCTGAAGTCTTCACTACCCATGACTAGCTGAAGTCCAAATATTCCAAATGAAAAATTACAGAAATGAATCATTGTTTTAAATTTTGTAATGAGATCCCTCATTGTGTTTGTCTGGCCCAGTCAGGAGTGAGCCATGCCCTGTGTAGTCCCGACACTGTGTACACTACCTATCCACAAGTCACCGAGGAACAGTTATCAGACAGATGACAGCGTAGCGTGAAGCTTCAGACCAGATGATCCTTTACTGTTTTTCACAGCAGCTCAGAATGCAAGTTTGATAAAGAAACCTAGGAAAGACTGTGATGTAGCATTTCCTCTTTACTGAAACGGTGAAGGTCCTCAACTCAATAATGAGAGAAAAGGCCACATGCCACATGAGAGGTTGCCAGGATCAACAGAAGCATTCAATCCATGAAAATGTGAAGGGAACAGACCCAGCCTCCTGTACTGTGGGGGCTTCCATTACAACAGCCACAGCCTGTGCAGTCCTTGAAGATGGAAAAGCCCTGACTTGGGAGGTGTTCCTGCAGATAAGGATGACAGCCAGAGTCACACCACAGAAAGCTGGACTTTCATTCTGACCACATACCTGGCTTAGTTAGGTTCCTGCTGCTGAGATACAACATTATATCCAAAAAGCAACTTGGAGAGAAAGGAGTCATTTCAGCTTACTCTTCCAGGGAAGAGGGAGGTCAGGAAAGGAACGTGGGACAGGAACTAAAGCAGAAACCACTGAGGGATGGTGCTGTGGCTTGTTCCACCTGTTTTCTTAAGCGCCCCCCCCCCCCCCGGTGGCATTGCATACAATAGAACATCCACATCAAGCATTAATTAAGAAAATGCCCTAAAAAATTCCCCATAGGCTAACTACTGGAGGCAGCTTCTCAGAATTCCTTCTTCTCAGATAACTTTGACTTATGTCAAGTTGACAATAAACTAGCCAGTTCAACTCTTTCAACTAAGTGTAAAGGAGAAAACAACACATAACTTCTGGAAAAGGAGGTTTCTTGCCCGCCTAATCCCACGGCTTTACATGTCACTTATCTGGACCAGCAATCTTAAAGTCTCAAGAAAACATACAGATGCTTATATTAATTTTATCTTGTTTGCCCTATGTCTTAGGGGAACACTCCAAGAAGAGACTGGAAGTATATGGGTGCATGTGTTGGGATGTGGAGTATCCCACCAGAAGTAGAATCCAGGTCTTGTCTGTCATATGCTAAGCAAATGCTCTTTCACTGAGCCACACTGCCAATCTCTGGCTCATCTTGTTGAGCTATACAACAACACAAGGAGCTTTATTTGATTACTGTCATTTAATTTTGAAAAGCAAATCAAAGTCTAAAGTAACTCAAAAACATTTTACAGCACTGTATACTTCTGAATTTGAAGATAACAAGTGTCTATCCACATGTCAGTTTCTTTCATAAACACACAACTCTAAATGTTTTTATCTCAAATCTAATAGTAGACATAAAGTTGCATGTTGTCTCAAAATCTTTCAACATAATGCCAAGGGAAGGAAGCAGAATGTCAGGAAGCAGAGAAAGTGAACAGCAGGTGACAGGTCCACAGTGCCCCATTCTCACCATCAGCCAAGCACACCAGGCTAAGTCTTCAGATGGATTTACCTGCACATTTTTTTTTATCTGATATGAATTTAAAGAAATTACTCAAATTTCAAAAATCCAGATACTTTTGTCATATGCCATCAACCTGCCAAAGCAAAGTATGAACATTTCTTTCTCAAAAAATATTCAGCTTAAAAGGTGTAGATGGGGGGGGGCTGGAGAGATGGCTCAGCTGTTAAGAGCACTGGCTGCTCTTCCAGAGGACCGGGGTTCGATTCCCAGCACCCACATGGCAGCTAACAACTGTCTGTAGTTCCAGTTCCAGGCAAACACCAAGGCAAATAAATAAAGTTTAAAAAAAAGGTGTAGATGGATTGACAGAACAAGTGGGGAATTTTAGAGCAAGCCCCTTGGCTAAAGTCACTTCAGCTTTCCTCTTCCAAATGCATCCTTAGGCAACCCGTGCCCATGGGCACATTTCTGAAGATGCCTACATACATGTCACCATCTCACCTGGCTACCGCTGCTCCTAGCTAAAAGGGCTGCTTCTAGAGAGACAGGTTTAAGAATAACACCTCTCCATAGGAAGCAGGAAGACATGGAGGCGGGACCTCTAAACAGTTAGGACCTTCTACCTGCCACTCTGGCAGATGTGGCCTCCCACCTTGTAAAGTAAGTGGTGTGACATCCTACAGGGTTCCAACACAGGACACAGCACATCCCACATGATCAGACCTGTCCCACCCAGTAGTATGAGCCAAAACAAACCTTTACGTTGCTTAGAAATTAACTGTTTCATTGCTAATCTTGTTACAGGAATGTGAGGTTGCCTAGTACAAATGAGAACCATTTTTGTTTCTATATTGCTAAAAGCCTAGGCGGGAACACACATCTCCAAAGGCAGATAGATGAACACGAGGGTGCTCTGAGCTGAAGCACACTGTGGGTGCTCCTGCCCCAAGATGCTACTTTCAGCAGTGGGACAGCTGCTAGAGACTGGATCTCACTTTGTGACACAAAACAGTTAAATTTATGAACAAAATCATCAAAAGCTTAACATGTAAGACAACTTTAAAAGATAAAATAAGGCCAAAATCCTTGTAAGTGAATGAAGACTTCGGGAATTTTGAAGTCAATATTGTCTACTCTAGACTATTTCTTGGTTTTTGCTCCTAAGAGAGGAAGCCAATAGGCTCATTTCCTTCTGAGCTGGGTGTAGCTCTCTGAAAGTGTTCATTAGAAATCCCAACTTCAGTTTGGATTTTTATTTATAGATGATAAAAATATCATGTCCATGCTCAAATTTTTTCCCAATAGCACCTTTGGACTTCATAATTTTGAGCACAAATTGTACTGTTTAGAGTACATGGAAGCTGATTATTTCCTAGATGTATCACAGAGACAGAAGAAAGGAGTCACTGACAGCCTGGACCAGGTATGCTCGGCACTTGCAGGCAGGCTATTGTCCTGATGATTATAACCACTGCTAACTAAAAGCTCCAAATGGCACCGAGTCCAATTTAAAGTCTTTTAATACACAAGACAGAAGGGAATTCGTAGGCATAGGGCCCTTCAACAGAAAAGCATGTTGCAACCAGCAGTTTAAATATGGGTCTCAGCGGGCACTCCTTTTAAGCTGTCATGGGTGTAGAGTGAGGATGATTGGAAGCCACCTCTGTTGTTCCTTTAGGATGGGGGGGGTGTTACCATAGCACCCACACACACACACTTAGCTTGCAAATAACTAAGAACATTTTTTTGTTGACAAGCAGATGTTCAAGGATTCTAGTGTATCATATTTCACATATGTGTGTACATGTACATGTGTATTCATGGTTGTGTGTAGGGATGGACTTGAATATAGGCAAGCTCACAACCTTATCTGTCACTGCTCAGACATTGTCCACCTTTGAGACAGGGCCTCTCATTGGCCTGGGGCTCAACACTTCTCAGCTGTACTGGCTGGCCAGAAAGCCAGGACCCATTGTCCCCATCTCCAGCAGTGGAGTTACACACCATGCCACCACTGCATCTGGTTTTTAACATGAACATTCTGGGGACTGAACTGAGCTCAGCATGCTCACACAGCAATCACTTTGTTGACTGAGCTGTCTCCTCACCTTCTACTTTAAAAGAAAAAAAAAGTCAAATTGTGGGCTGAAGAGATGGCTCAGCTATTAAAGGCTAGGCTCACAAAAACATAAAATACATCAAATTGCATTTACAATTTAACCAATAGTTTGAAAGAATATATTACAAAGAATAGAAACCAGAGAGCCAAATGATTTGGAAATGGGAGAGGATCTAAAGGGGAAAGATAAATATGAACATAATAAACAGGAGTATGAAGCAGCAAGCCGAAGGGCCGGGGAGATGATTCAGTAGTTATGATCATTTGCTGCTCTTTCAGAGAACCTGGGGGGGGGGGGCTCCCAACACCCGTGTCCAAGAGCTTACAAGCCAGTCCAGCTCCAGGTATTCAAATGAACTCTCTGGCTTTTGTGGGAACCTGAACACTCATGAAATATACATACAGAGACAAAATACACATAAATAAAAATCTTTAAAGAGAAAGAAAAAGAAGTAGAGAAGCTTCTGATACTAATGATCAATCTACATATCAAATGTAAGCATTTCTTATGCTCAAAAACCCAGATCAGGCAAATTTTGGAGGTGTTGAGTCTGAATGAGCTATGATGTTCTCATCTTTGAAGATGGAGTCAGAACTTTCTGCACTGAAATGCTCTGCAGACTAAAACCATGGGGGACACACAAGGGCCACTGCCCCCAGCACAGCCTCCGCACAGAAAGGCTGTCTCCACTTCTGCTTCTGTCTGAAGACGAGGAGCCAGTGTTTCAAGCCACAGTGAGCTATAAGGAAGCCTTAAAGCACTTAGAAAAAGTTAATTTTAATTGACTTAAATTTAAAGTGATTAACTATGTAATCCAAGTGTGAAAAGTTAAATGTCACAAAAGCAAATACATGTTTCAGATTCTGTTCTAGTATGTTTATATTATTATTAATATTCCTAAAAGGAAGGCACCTCAGAATAATCCTGACAGCTATGTGCCCTTTCCCTCTCCTCCCTCCTCACTATCTTTCTTGAGACAGGGTCACACTGTGCAGCAGGATGAACTGGAAGTTGTCACTCAGCTGTCTCAGCCTCTCTCTAGTTCTGGGATTACAGGGTCCTCCTGGCTCCTCACCAAGAAGCACATGATCCATTTTCTATACACTGGGATTCACACAGAAAGGGTGGGGTCCCAGAATGGACAGAGAAGCTTTGAAGACTGTCCCCACCCCCGACCCTCTGTAGACAAGAGCACAGCTGAGGGAAAAGCAACAGCCTCCAACCATGATGGCCTGGGGTCATTCTAGACACCACAGAGAATGACTGAGAGGACAGGATGATGGGGCAGGCAGTGAAGCAAGGGCCTGAGTTTGAATCCTCTCTCCATCCCTCCCTCTCTCTCCATTCCCTTCCCACAACAAGGCAGGTTGGGAACTAGAAAAGTACACCACTTTCTTTGATGTTCACTTCATGGACCGATACCTGCAGCATGCCTAGGCCCACTCACAGTGCTCTATGTCAGAACATCACACTTTCTAACCAGGGACTTAGGTGAGGCAACAATGACTTCAAAACTGTCCATCCCCTTATAAAGGAGGTCTAGCTCAGAAATCTAGTTTAAATAAAAGGGGGGAGAGGGAGGAAGGGAGGGAGAGCGAGAGAGAGCGAGAGAGAGCGAGAGAGAGAGAGAGAGAGAGAGAGAGAGAGAGAGAGAGAGAGAGAGAGTAGTGTCCACATAAGTTAACATTAAGGGATAGTCTATGAAATACAGACCTAAAATTTACTTTTATGAGAAATCATATAGGCAAAAAAGTAAATGTCAAGCACAGAAACCCCAACAAATACCATCAGTAGGCATGATCTCTAAAAAGTCAAGTATATTCTGCAAATATTAATATTTATGAGATATAGCAAAATCAATACCATAGAAATTAGGAAGTTTGCTAGAAATTAAACCATCCTGCTGACAGACTCCCCTGTGATCAGCGCGGTCACTGTTTATGTGAACACACACAATCTTTGCCCTGGCAGTACACTTCTTCATGACTTCAAAGGACTTAATCTGCCTCTTTATACTTTCCATTACTTGGTAAATAAAAAACACAGTAATATTATCATTAAAATGTTTGTGGTGACTTAAAATATACTAAAAGAAATGGCTATTAAAATTAATTTTGAGACCTAGTATATTGCTGAGGAGTAAAGTACCAATCAATGTAGAAGAAGGCTCTTGGTTTCATCTTGATCATCTTGGAAAAATAGTTAGAGATGGGGTAATGACTCTGTCAGCAAAGCAAGGACCTGAGCTTGAACCCTCAGCCCAGTGTGGTGGCCTACCTACCTCAGTAACCCCAGTTCTGGGGAAGCAGAAGCCGGTAGATCCTGGAGTTCATTGTCCAGCCAGCCTAGACAAAGCATTGATACTGCAGGTTCAGTGGGAAACCCTGTCTCAAGAGTGAGTAGTAACTGAGAAAGACATTTACTGCCAGCTTCTTGCCTCCATATGCACACACATAGAAACACACTAAAACAGACACACATGTACACAAACAGACACAGATACAAATACACACGTGCGCGCACACAAACACAGACACACACAAGCACACACATCTCATTCTAAAGTTAGGATAAGGAGCTCTCATTTCTCAAAGAAGGGAAAGAGATGGCAGAGGCCTCCATTAGAAAGCTCTCTTTCCAAGTGGTTGCATTTTATCAGGGAATCTTAAGAATACACAAATCATGACCAGTAAACAGAGAAATAAAAAAGCCAAGGGGTAAGACACATTTCAAAGCCTCTCTCTAAAAATCCAATGAATAATTTAAATCCATTGACAGCATCATGAGGTGTTTTTATTATGGCTTTCTTCCCCCTTGCTAATTGGATAAGGATCTTTCTTGGAAATTTGCCAAGATGTAGTTTCATGCTAAATCTACCGTTGTTTAATTTCTAAGGGAGAAGGTAAATGACTCATCAAAGCATCACCTGCCACTATTTAGGGGAAGGAAGACCACTGCTCGTGACAGCACACTACGGGAGTGCAGTCTTAGCCACTGACCGCACTGCTAGCCAGTTCTGCTCAGTGCCCTCTGATGCTTTTTATGTGACCAGGTCACAGGCTTGGACACACAGCTATATGATGGGACAATGAGGCAGAGAAATAACTTACATATCCACACAGGTCAAAATCACCCTCCCTAAGGTAAAATGTCTACTGCATGTGAAATCTTAGGTGAAAAACAGTGCCTAACAAGCCTCTTTCCACACTGTCTCTAAGACAGTGGAAAAGCAGGCAGTTAGAAAATGCTACAAACAGGTCTGAGTTATACCTGCGTGAATTCCAAGAGGCAAGATTCCTTTCTCTGTCCCTCCCTCCCACCATTCCTTCCTCCCTCTATCCCTCCCTCCCACCATTCCTTCCTCCCTCCATCCCTCCCTCCTTGCATCCCTCCCTCTTTCCATTCCTCCCTCCTTCCATCCCTCCCTCCTTCCATCCCTCCCTCCTTCCATCCCTCCCTCCTTCTCCTTCCATCCCTCCCTCCTTCCATCCCTCCCTCCTTCCATCCCTCCCTCCTTCCATTCCTCCCTCCTTCTACTTCTCATACCCAAATAAAGTATAAAAAAAATCCCAGAAACCTACCCTGAGAAGTCTAACAAACTCAGCATCATGAAGGCTGTGCATGCTGACCTTAAACTCTATAGTGCAAGTATACAACACTGTCATCCTACTTGATGACCCACCTGTCTTTGCTCTATAGCCCAAGTGCCACTACACATTGATAATAATCTACAACATCTTAAAATCATGCACTGTGGGTAGGTTCTCATGGACTCAGAAGAAATATACTTAGTGCTCTGTGCCAAACAGTGACTAATCTTTCTTCTGATCCTCTTTCCCAATAAGAAAAATAAAGGGGGGGGGGAGGTCAATCCTTTCATAGCTGAAAACACAGAAACATGGAATGAGATAGACAGATATATAGATGATAACAGATAGATGTGAACTGTTTTACAGTACTAAAACATATAATTTAAGATTCATTTATTTTTATCTGATGTGTACTGATGTTTTGCCTATATGCATAACTGTGCATCACAAATATGTCTGGTACCCATGGAGGCATCAAATCCACTAGAATTATAATTTAACAGATTCTAGTTGAGCGCTACCATGTGAATACTGGAAATCAAATCTGGGTCTTCTGCAAGAGCAGCTAAAGCTCTTAACTACTGCAACATCTCTCTGATTACCAGCACATAATTTAACACGATTAATAAATTAATAATTCAGAAATTAAGCAAGAGAAAAGCCAAAAGCACACTGTTGCTCACTACCTTTCTATATCCTTTGTGAGGACATAATGTCATCTAGGAACTTGTATCAATCCAGACCTTTCCTTTGAGAAAGCTTGGCCTGAGGCAACATAGACTACCATTCTGTGCAGTAGAGGAAAGTCTTGTGGTTATATTACCATTTCTAAGAAAGAAAATATATTCAAGGTTGTATACCAATATGGATATTTACAGTGTGGGGAGAGATAAACCAAAAATGGTTAACAGTGAGCAGATTGTAAATCAGAAGACTGTACAGCAGCACATTGTTTAAAGTGTTCTGTAATAAAATTCAATTAAAACGTATTTGTAGTAGAAGAAAAATGTGGAATACTGGATATGCAGAGCTGTCACAAATATGTGCACATGTGTATGTGTGTGTGTTTGTTTGTGTGTGTGTTTCACTGCTATTTCCATTCAAATATTAATCAAATCCAACCCTGTTTAGCTCCAGAGATTCAGGAAAACCTGTTTGCAGTGGTGTGGCTATTCACCATTGACATCTCAATGCTGGAGTTTCTGGGCTTTAGAGACAGGGTGATTTTACATTATTCTATTCTCGTTTCCCAGGTGTTCCACAATGACAGATACATATTATTTACCACAAAGGCAGAAGTGCATTTGGTTAATTATTCTAAGCGTCTCAATATGCCCCTTGCATGCCTTCCTCTGCTGCAGAAGTGGGAAGGCTGATGATCACTCCCCAGAGCCTCAGCAAGGAAGAGTCTGTACTGCATACAAATGATTCTGCCTATCTGAATTAACTGGTGGGAAATTCCAAATTTCAATGGCAGTAATTAAAGCGAAGCTCCTTGGTCTATTGCCACTCACAGCATTTGGAGACTCAGCCTCCATTCTGCAGGCGTGGTAAGCACCTGTGAGGACAGAATGATATCTAATGTGCAGACTGCTGGGATGTGCCTGCTTAGAGGCAGGCCAGATGTGCACCAGGCCAGTTCTGTGGACTGTTTCTATAATTTTTGAGGAATAAATTTTAGGTATTAAACTCTTTCATGTTTGAAATATGATTTTAAAAAAAAAAACAGATCTGTTTTTTACTTAACTACAGCTAAGTCACATACCCAAGATACTACTAAATGAGTCACAAATAGAGGCCTGGTTATGCTCAGACAACTGGCCTGCCAAATTTACTGGATAAAAGCCCACTTGAAAAAAAAAAATATTCTTTAACTATAAGCTTCACATTTTTATAAAATTGTAAATACTTGTATAAATTAATTCTGACAAAACTTAAATGCCATGAGGCCACTATTCAGAAAGTAGATTTTGCTTCTTTAGACAGTTTACTTCAAGTCCTCACAGGGCTCAAACTAGCTTCAAGGAGAAAGCAATCCAATGTGGTTCCTTGCAGAATCTTTGAGAGTAAGGCTAACAGCTAGATCAATAGGCACCAACAACCCCAAACTACAGTGCCTTCTATGCTTGCCCTTTCAGATTCTTGTCAGGCTTTATTATTATGTTATCATTGTGCTGAGGACTAAAGCCTGGACTATGTGTGCCATGCAAGGGCTCTGCCTCAGGGCTATACCTCTGACCTGATTCTTCTCATCTCACATGTATATGCCCTATGATTTTTATTTTCACTTGAACAAATACTAATAAAGACAAGAGTTCACTGGAATGTAAAACAAAATGAAAAGAAAGTGCACAAGGAGCTTTCCCACATATGCAAAGGATGAGTCAGACAAATCTCAATCTGTGCCCATTTTGATATTCATGTGATTGGCACTGTGTGGTGACACCTCCACATTTCTCATCAGAGGCTGTGTGAAATTACAGGATACAGCGAAACAAGTTCACAAAATTTTATTCTGCAAATAAAACCATGAAAATATGGCTTAAAGTTCATTAAGTAGAGATTGGAGACGTGGTAGAATGGAATGGGAGGGATCTCTAGGAATAGGTGACAAGGGTCATAGCAAATAATGTTAATATACTAAAGTGTAGGGACTGGGCTAACTAATGTGGGTAGAAAAGCAAGCTGCACTATGACCAGATGGCACACTTCTATTCTAAAGGGAAACTTGAGATAAAAAGATGAAAGAAACAGAATAAAATACCATGAAGTGTGCTTTTACATTTATATGTCTATAATGCTCTGAGTTCTTTGATACACTTCCTAAGCCAACCAAGGTTGCTCACTCACATATAAAATATCTCCAGAACATTATGCAGGATTCAGGAAGAAAAAAACCCCTATAAAAAAGAGTAGAACTAAACCAGAAACAAAATAAGAAAGGGGCTTTATAGGGCAATGCCTTGTGCTCAAGTTTTTCTTCTGAGGCTTTGTTTATAGCTCAGTGTTAAAGAACTTCCCTGACATGTTTAAGATGTTAGTTTCCATCCTAGGGACTGAGGAAGAAGGGGGGGCGGGCAGGGCATAGGCACAAGAAAGGGAAAGGAGAAAGGAGGGGCTGCCTATTTAACCATACGAATATTATCATCTCAAAATACAGATTCCACACCCCATATGTAGCATTAAATTTCACCAGAAAATTCAAACAAACTATCCATTAGTTTCTCCACATACTGATGAGAAAATCCACTAACACACAGATAGTATATGCCCAAGAAACACCCGACCACACTTGACTGGCACTTCAGGACAGAAGATGCCAAGGGTTTCAGAAACAAGTGGGGGTGATTACCTTCCTGTCACACGTTTTGGGACTTCCAGTGGTGTTCTGCTTGAGAAAGCCAGCTGTCGTGGACCATCGGGTGGGGTTTTTCCTGGAAGGCTCCTCGGAGGAAAAGTTATTATCGCTGACCGAGGTGGAGAGGCCAGTTAAAGCTGGATCGCTGCTCCGGCGAACATGAAGAGGCATATCTACACACAAAAAGAAAGAATTGGACTTAGCAGAGATGAACACCACACTAGGAAAGACGCCTTCAATCCAAAGACCAACAGTGTTTAGTTTAGTAGTTTAATGTTTCACCACATTGCGGGGAGGGGGTACGTGTCACGGCACAGGTGTAAAGGCTGGAAAATAATTTGAACGAGTTGAGTTTCTCTTTCTGCCCTGTGGGACCCCAGAATTGAGTGTAGAACTTCCAGTTTGGAGGCAAGTACTTTTATTTGCTCAACCATCTTCCTAGCCTAGGCAATGCTTTTACACAGAGACACTGGACTGGCACTCTAACAAATGCTATCATTTGTAGATTGAAGAGCGAGCTGCCTGGGCTGGTATTTGGGCTTCACCACTCGATACTAACATGACTATAAGCAAAAAGCCAGGCTGTTCTCTAACTCCAGTCATTGATACTAGAATGATGATGAAATAATATCCTGCTTGATAAAGGTACTACGGGGTCTAAATAAGAGTCACTGTCTGGCATATGAAAAATACCAAACTGACAGTAACAACCTGCATTGCTTCTATTTACCATTATGTCTAGATAAATTGTCCTAAGTAATATGTAAGTAAAAGATATTTAACAAAAAATTATTTCATCTAACTTTTCATTTTATCTTCAGAATTAGAAATATAGAATTTAGACAATGCTTGGATAGTCTACTAGAGAATCATGCAAGTTAAGCTGGAGAGATGGCTCAGTGGTTAAGAGCACTGACTGCTCTTCTGGAGGACCTGAGTTTGATTCCACATGGCAACTAAAAACTGTCTGTAATTCCAAGACCTGACACCCTTTCACACCAATTCACATAAAATAAAAATATTTTTTTAAAAAAGAATCATGCTGAATACAACACTGCTTTTCTTCAATAAAGTATTATAAGAAAATGCAAAGCATACAGTTGCTTCTTTTCCCTAAAATGGTTGTGGTAGGTAAGTAATGAAAAGTGTGAATCTGTAAATATTTAGATTATCCAAGAAGATATCTCTGGATATGTTTATGAGGATGTATCCAGAAGAAGACAGACATTTAAAGGAGAATGGAAGACCCACCCTGAAAGTGGCCTGCACCATGGAGTCTTGGGCTGGACCAAAGGAGGAAGTCAGCAAAGCACCAGAATTCACTAATCCATCCCTCCCCTCCTCCCTCTCTCCCTCCCTTTTCCTCCCTCTCTGCTACTGCCATGCCTTCCCCATTATGGTGGACTGTACCCTCACACTGTGAGCAAAAACAAACATTTCCTTGGGTTGCTTTTCTTAGATATTTTGTCATATAAGGAAAAAAAGAAATAATGAGTACAGTGATTTTGAGAGCAGTACATGAATATGCAGGAGCCTCTGCCATATACATATATGAACCACTCCATTAAAGACTAATTTAATAGAATATTCATGCAGAATGAGAATGTATCCACAGATAACCGCGTTAACACAATCAGCAACAAATTGAGTCTAATGTCTGCTATATTATTACTGAAGTATATTGGACCATAGCAGAGGAAAAAACTAGAAGTTTTAATAGTTACAAAAAAAAAATCAACAGCAACAAAAAAAGCCCAAAATATGCCTAACAAAATAATCCAGGAAGCAGTAAGTTCATCTAAAAACCATGAAAACTTGGAAACAATACCACAACCTGGGCAACACTACCTAAGTGAAAAAGCACTTATTAATTTAACATTGGCTGGGGTTTTTTTGATATGACAGAAGGAGTACATACATTAAAATTATAAGATGTAATTTCTGATTTTTAAGTGTGTATAAATTACTTACAACAGTCAGTATTACTTAAAATTTGCAATAAGAAAAATTAAACAGAGGGTAGGGATGTCACTCCACTGGCAGAGTGTGCTTGCCTAGCACAGAAGAACCCTGAGATTCAATAGAATCTTTGAGTAGTGACACACCTGTAATCCCAGAACCAATGGAGTGGAGGCAGGAGCATCAGAGGTGCAAGATCATCCTTGGGCACATAAGGAATAGAAGGCTGGCCTGGGCTATATGAGACTCCATAAATATATAAATAAAGAAATAGATAAAAACTATATGGTCATTTTTGAGACAAATGCATAATACACACGAAGATTGATGTGTACCAATACTACAAGGAAAATATCCTACCAGAAGGAAACAAAATTATTCCCTAAATTAATATGACTAAACTATTCCCAAGGATTGCAACGATGTCAGTTTTTAATAACATCAGACCTGAGGTTGTTGGTTTCCATCACTTAAACAGGTCTTGGCACGAACCCCCCTCCTCAGCTTCCCGTATATAACTATAAACATCACAGTCGCCCACAAAAGAAAACCACTAACAACCTGGCACAAAAAGACCAGAGACTTATATTCTATCTCACAACAAAATTTTGCTCATCAGCACCAACATAGTCGGGGGAACACACTACACTCATGATTCCATTACACCACTACCTGGTACCATCATTTAAATGTCTGGACTGAACACCATGTTAACCTGTTAACCTGAAACAAACAAAGAGAAACTACATCTTTGTGACAATACAATATTACAAAAATTTCCCATCTGTTCTAAGCAATTAGAACTTCTATTGAGTCTCAAAGCCAGAGTTAATAATACATGATGAGATCACTTAAGACTTGAGAATGCTGCCCTACTATAAACTCAGCCTGTTTGTCTAATCTGACTTTAGAAGACCAACTTTATAGGCCTGGGCTTTCCCATGACTATTAGACCCTAAACTAATGCATAACTGTAATCCTAAATTATAAACTCTTCCATTCCCCTGACCCATGAGTAATGCATACATGTATGTATGTTATGGTAATAAATGCTGAAAATAGCAAACATGGTGAAAGCAATTTTATAAAATGAATATCCACCATAAATGCTGAAGACAACATGCAAATATTGTTCCGTAGCATTACTTTGTTATCAGTGATATAATCCATGTATGTCTTCACTAAAAATTTTGCAAAGTATTCTTCACTCTTTGCCTCATGGGATGCCTTCTATGCTGTTCAATAAAAGAGAGAGCAAAGTCCTTTACTGAGGATACACAAACATAAACACAGGGACAGACAACACAAGAGAATGCTCAGGCAGAGACAGATTCCGACTGAGACAAAACAGACAGGCAGGGAACCATGGGAGATGTAGGGAGAGAAGAGTAGAGAACTTGAATTCTCGAGGGGTGGAGGAGGTGCTTTCTAAATTTCTTTCCCTTTAAGCAACACTGACACATTCAAGTATTCTGATGCTACTATTAATGTGTTTGGCGCCATGCACATCTGTTCAGTCTACATAGCTGCATCTGTAGTCAACTATTTAGAAGTTGACTATCGAAAGGGGGAGGCGTTGAAGGTGGAGGCTGTTTGCCAAGTGAATGAAGAAGCATGAGCTCCAGGCTACAGAAACTGTAATTCGAGGAGCATCCAGGGAGACGTGAATATGCAGCCCCTCTGTGTTGCCATTCAAGTCATGTTTGTATTTTAGAGAATTACCATAAATCCACTCTAGGCATCATCTTTGCACTACCCTCTAATAAGCACCCCATATGAAGTCAGCATCCCCTTTTCTATATTTGAACACTATTGCATTCAATAAGGTGAATTTGAGTAGCAAAAGTAACCAGGCTAGTCAGCAAATTATAGAATTAAGTGAAGAAGTCAGCAGTGAATTCTTATTAGAGGAGTCTCAGGTAACCATAAAACAAGGCGAAAAGCTCATGTTTCAAAAAGCTTTCTGGGTCCATAAGAGCTGGTCCTAAAATAGAAAGACTCCAACTTTATGGGACTGAGGAACACCAGACACAGGTAAAAACAGCACAGAGTCCAGTTCACAGGTAGAAGCTGACTAAGCTGCTGCTGTGTAAGTGAGCATGGAGGACTAGAAGAGCAAGGAGGACTAGAAGAGCAAGGATACAAAGACCATCATGTAGTGGAACATGCTCTAGAACCTGATAGCACAGTGTAAGACCATCATATAGTGGAACATGCTCTAGAACCTGATAGCACAGTGTAAGAGCTGCAACCAAGAATCATTTATTGTGCATTTCAAAATAGTAAAAGTAAAGGACCCCAAATATTTCCAACACAAATAAGTGAAGAATGTTTGAGAAGAAGAGATACTTCTGGTTATACTGTTTGTATATACATCTATCACTACACATTGTATATGCAGGACAGTATCACATTGTACTCCATGAACATATACAAGAACTATGAAAACAGAGACCCCAGTGTGGTTCTGCATTCACACTCACAGAAGTTCAGATCCAGCAGGAACTAATTATCTCCCACTATAATGGTGCACACTTGGAGGTGTATATCTTTTTCTTGGTTCTATAACTGTATGAAATGCATTTTTTATGCAGCTTACACAAACACAAAGGTGTAGGAATAGAATATTAGAACAAATAACTTCCTTCAGAGCATCTAAATGATTTTATATTTTAATATGAGCCCTGTACCAGTTACAATGGAGAAGTAGGTGACTCAATTCACAAATAAGCTGGGCTCAAAAAATACAGGAACAGCTAACTGTGGTCATAGATTAATGTCCTAGACAAAAGTTCAGGCTCCTGAGCAGGGCTCAGTGACCACACAAATCATTAAGTTATTATTTGCTAATGTATCAGAAAAGGTATTCTATTTCTAACTACTTATGACTATAAATGCTGACATCAATTATTAAAGAGAAAATGTTGTCTTCAAAGCAGAATCACACACACTGAAAATGACATACTCAACTGATGGCCTCTTTTCACGTCAGGGAGCAGACAAACCGTACACTAACTGTAATCGTAGATTGTAACAGCACACCTCTACATTGCAAAAATGGTAACACAGAGAAGAAAGGGCCTTTTTGGTTAGTGGGGGTACATGCATGAATGAATTGGCAGTAAAAAATAGTACAGATGAACAAGTGTGGTTCTCAAACACTCACTTCAGGACCTAACCACGTCCATTGATTCATGCAATAAATACATCAGGGGCAAGCTGATCTCTGTGAGGGTGAGGCCAGCCTGATCTATACAGTGAGTTCCAAGCACCACCCAGGGATTTACAGTGTAACAAAACAATAGCAACAAAAAAGTGAATGAGTGCCTCAAACAGCTGTGGTTTGTGCAGTTCCTGGCTGAAGGTAGTTACCATTTAGTAACTGAAAAAAAAAATACTAGTTTTGTTTTTCATTTTTAATTAACATTAATAAACCTACTATATGTTCCATAACCAATATTAGTTTATGACAATGGCTTTACAAAAAGCAAAGCATAAAAATAGAGAAGACGGGCGCTCATGTTTCATACAATAGAAGACACCTGGGTCTGCTTCAACAGGCACTCTGCTACAAAATGGGAAAGAACAGAGCAAAGCCAGCACCACAAATGTGGAGCTGAAGCAAGATCATATTCTAATTGCCTTCTGAGATAATTGTACAGAGTCCTCATCCATAGTTGATGAATGGGAGTTTCTCAAAGGTCAGATGCAACTTTTGGGTGTGAACTTTTCCGTTATATTAAAATCTGCTTGTCTATCTCACACTTTTAATGGACTATCTACTTACGAAAAATTCTGCAGCATTAGTCATCTGGAAAATATTAGTTATTGAGCTATGCCAATCTTCTCAATGTTGACACATTTTCTTTCCTATCAGAAAAATCACATATGTTAACGTCTTCACTGATCTCAGTGGGAATGTGTTATGGGGTGAGAAGTTGTCAACAGGAGTAAGCTACAGCTTGGGAAGATGTCAGTCATGCTCATAGTGGGTGTGAGTTTCCAAAACCTGCTTTTCACTACAAGGTTGAATTTTATCTTTGGCAACAAACACTGTCAACCCCTGCCCTTGTTTGATGGGTTTCTGTCATCTACTTGCTAGAAACCATTAGATACCAAATTCTGGATATCCACAGTACCTCTGCCCTTTTTAAAATAAAAATAATGGCCCAGAGCTGGTGTATAAGCACGAGGACCCTGATGCTGGGAAAGCAGAGAGGCATGGGTGCCTAGGGCTCTCTGTCCAGCCAGCCAATCCAGAGATGGAGAGCTCCAGGTTCAGCAAGAGAACGTGTGTAAAATAACATGAACAACACCCAACATCAATCTCTGACCTGAAAACACACACACATGACTACACACCACATACACACATGTACATATATACATCACACACACACATTGAATGAATGAATTTAAAAGGTTCCCAATTCACACCATTGCCTATCAGTTTTTAGAGACAGCTGCATGTTCTATACCTGCTTGCCATTCTGCCATTTAAAATCTGTGTTCTTGAAGTCAGGTTGAATCACTTACCCTGGTTCACCAAAGAATAAGCAGTACAAATGACAAGCAGGGTTCTTTTCATCTGAGTGGATGGGGCAAATGAAGCATGCCCATGTCTAGTGGCCAGCATGTTGCCTTTGGACTGCCCCGCCCACAGGTGTAATGCAATACAATGAGGGTTTCTTGTGCCCTTAGGGTTGGGAACTGAGACTAGGGCCTCACACATGGTAGCTGAGCCTACTACCACTGTATCCTACCCAGTCCAGTGGGTACAGCCTATTAATAATGAAAATGTGCTATCCTGTGGCTTCCATGAAATGATCTCAATGACTCAGAAGGACCCATGAGCCCGAGCCATGGGCCTCGTCCTGAGATGCTAGAATTGATTCCTATGTCAATAGTTACCAACAGGTAAAACGAAGATCACAGTGATGACTTAAAAGATTCCTTGAGGACCGACCAAACATATGATCTCATACATGTTTGCCCTCACCAGGATCCTCCATCAAGCTTCTTCCTAACAGAACGGATAACCAATCATCTAGCAACATGTCAGGGAAAGTGTAGAAGTATTCCTAGGCACCTATGTTCCAATATTACAAACGCTACAGCTTGCAAATACCAAAAGCTGTGAGGACAGGCACAAAGTTAGCCATGTGGTGAAGGAGGGTATCTGAGCAAGTAGACCAGGTCTTAAGAAAGGTGATTATAGTAACTATCTAGACTTGTGGTTAAGCACTATTATTGAGAGGCTTGCCATCTCTCCTCATAGCAACAGAACTTGGTGTCATACACAGAATACCATTATGCCGGGGTCACCAAGGAGCAAACTGTGAATGCACTGTCATTGCTTAGCAACATTTTCTGATGACATGATAAAACAGTCTGACAAAAACAACTCAGGTGAGAAACTATTGTGACTCCCAATTCCAGTTTCCAGTCCATCACTGTGGGAAGTCAAGGTGGCAGCTGATAACACCATATCCAGTCTGGAGCAGAGAATATTGGATCAACATACATGCTCAAGTTCTTCACTCTTAGAGCCTGGATTCTCTCTCTAGTGCCCTAGTGGATGCTTCTGCCCACTGATGGTGGGGTGGGGGGAGGCTGGGTCCTCCTACTGAACTATCCTTCATCAAGACAAGCCTCAACAGACATTCTCACAGATCAATATGAACTAGATAATACCTCATTGAAACTCTCTCAAGATGACTCTTAAACCAACCATTACAAGACTTCTGCAACTTACAGAGTGATCCTGCGCCAGTGGCCTGTGGCAGCATCACTAATAATCTGGTGTACTTTATGTCCATTACAGTAATTAGCAATAATGGGTGCTTCTTATCTGCTGAAATTCCTCAGCCCTAATTTTAGGAAAATAGAAGTATTTAAAAATATGATAATAAAACTTTCCAGCCAAGTAATCTTCTGATTTATTTAATATATAGATGTTCAAAGTCTGGCCTCTGAAACATTAAAAAGAAAATTCAAAGATAGACATCTTTAATAATGAAGCTGCTGGCTGCAGCTCAGAGAGTTGTGCAGCGGGACTGGGCCCGGGACAGCTGTGCAGACTGTTTGATTTCATCACTGCTTTGAAGAAGGGCTAAAGCACCAATAAAACATCATCACATGATTCCAGATTCTCTGTGATGCTAGCGCACTATAAATATTGATTTGTTTTCCTAGGTAACATGCTTTTAAATAAAGCGAAGAAAGGGTAAATCTAATATGGAATTAGAGCAAATGCTAAACAGGAGATGTGAGTGTTAAGTTAAACCTCCACCCGCTTCCCTGAGGTTTCAGTTGACTCTTACATTATTTAACCACTTGAAGCAATGAATAAACTTGTTCCAAAAAAGCCCTGCATAAGCTAATAAGATATTTAGTCAAATCTTAAAGAAAAAAAACAAAACCATACAGTCCCAAGGTTTCTAATAGAAGGCATTACAGAAATAGTAAGTTACTCCTCATACAAAGTGAGACCATTCCTCCCATCTCCAGGGCCACTACACAGCTCTTGAAGACACAGTTCGCCATGGGAAAAGCCAACTTATTAGCACATGCCATACCAAAAAAATCTAATGTCAGGGTACCAAGCAAAGCCTGAAAAGAATTCTCCAGACAGAGGCTGTGAGAAAACTTCAGGCATCCTTCAAACCCTATTTCCTACACCATTGGTCACGCCCAGTGCTCAGACTGACACAGATTGGCAGTTCTACCTCCAAGCTCTACAGGAAGACAGTGCCAAGCTCAGAAAGGAGCAAGTGAGGAAAACCCAGGGTTTTTAGTCTTAACCTACTGTAGCACTCCAAGACTGGTTCTATCCTGGGGAAAACATACAATGCCCTTCTAAACCAGCAATCAAATGCACTGATCCAGAATTCTTGGTCTGGTTGGGCCACAGCAACATTAGAGTAAGTCCTGTTCTTTGCATTCTAGGGTCTGTTTGCAAGGTTCCAGAAAAAAAGTCCTTCCAATAGTGAACCTTCTACAAAAGCTGGCTGACCAACCATAACAGCAATGATTGTGGTGAGATTGTTGCAGGTTCAGAGCTAAATTACCCTGGGCTACCTTAGCCAAACAGGTACTTACCATCCAACTTTGTGTGTGACCTAACATCCTTCTGACTGTCATATCAGGTAAATCATTTTGAAATGTATGAACAGAGCACTAGCTTCCACCAATTCAAAAACTAAGAATATCCTCAAATGGCATCTGAAGCCTATTGCTGAGATTTCCCACTTTGCAGTAACCTACCCACCTGAACTTCCAGCAATGTATTTGAAAAGTACCTTGAGTTATAATTTTCTTTGTACTGTTACTATTAAAAAAGAAATCATAAGTGTTACCATGTTGGAACACAGAATTTGGAGTAATCTGAATATGTGTTCCTGTACCATGGTCATTTGCACTTGGCTCCCTAATAAACAAACTCTTTATTCCTTTCTAGGTAAGAGGTAGGGGTGCCAAGGACCCAGCAATACCACTCCCGGGTGTATACCCTAAAGATGCACAGTCATACTCCAAAGGTTTTAGCTCAACTATGTTCATAGCAGCATTATTTGTAATAGCAAGAACCTGGAAACAACCTAGATGTCCCTCAACTGAAGAATGGATTAACAAACTATGGTACATCTACACATCTTTCTACTCAGCAGTAAGAAAAAATGATATCCTAAAATTTGCAGGCAAATGGATGGACTTGGAGAATATCCTCCTGAGCGAGGTATCACAAACTCAGAAAGATAAGCAGGGGATGTACTCACTCATTAGTGGTCTCTAAACAAACAAACAAACAAGAAAAAAGCAAAGCATGCCCAAGCTGCAAACCACAACCACTGAACAGCTTGGGATCAGAAACACCCTGGACTGACTCCTTGAATCCCACTCCCCTTAGAGGAACACCTGACTCACTCTTGAGGGTGTGGGAGAAAGCTGGATCTGCCAGGAGTGGAGACTGAATTAAGCAATATTGGGTCAGTGGGACCATGGGACTGTTAGCTGCCTGCCCAGGGAGGGGATGGGGAGTTGTGGAGAAGAAAGAATGACCTGATGTGGTAGGAGGGGGAAGGGACCTTGAATAAGGATATACAAGGATAGAAAGTGTGACTTCTTTGAAAAAAAGAAAGGAGGTAGGGGTGCGTGCGTGCGTGCGTGCGTGCGTGCGTGCGTGCGTGCGTGCGTGCGTGCGTGCGTGCGTGCGTGCGTGTGTGTGTGTGTGTGTGTTTCATGGACAGGTCTGAATGCTTCTATGGCTCATGTCCAGGTGCAGCTAAAGGTCCAGAAGGGTACAGGTGCTCGCAGGCCCGCCCACTCTAAGAGGTTCCTGCAGCTAAACAGAAGCTGTGCTCATATGAACATTGCCAGTTAGAACTCACCTTTATTACAAAATTCCTCCTCCAGCACAGAAAATAGTACTTGGAAATGTTTGCAAAATGGTTTATAAATGAAACTGATGAATAAATGTGGCTTCCAGCTATCTCTAACTTTTTTTTTATATCTACTGTCTCAATTATAGTAAGGTCAATCTCTTTATCAAAGAAGAAACGATGACACATATTGAATAGCCCAAGGAGAATTTTTTTTTAATATGTAGAACAGAATGAATTGCTAGTTCAAACATGGCCAATAACAGATAGAATTCCAGCAAAGTATTCTTTTCATCTTATGCTTTAGACCATTGAGTTGCACTGTTATCCTTCATGCATAGCCGAGTCCCCTCCAGGAGTACCTGAATACCTTATACTACAGGGCAGAGCTGACACTCCAGTAAGAACTGTACACTGTCTGAATCAAATTTCTCTTATCCCTTACCAGTTCAGTTCAACAATCCAGGAATCAAATGTGCAAACTATCAATTATATTTGACAAGGAATTTGTCATCGATTATGAATTGACAGAGATATTCTGTAAAGACTGGATGTTGTCCTTGGATTATTTTTTTTCTATTATTACATTAGAGTTTGCAGACATCCCTCACTGTCAAGTTAGCTCTTTAGAAGCATTACTTACCCACCGCTTTATTATCTAACCTCTAACCTGTAATGCTATAGAAAAGTATACCATGTCTCCTCACTTATACTGATCCACAACTTTCAATAGCTGATTTTCTATTAATGGACCTACTTGGTGTTAGTGCTCTGACCCACTTCCTGAAGTCCTGGCCAATAAGCAATAACCTCTCCTGCCCAGGGTCTTCCTGACATCAAGCAGTCTTTAAGAAGATGTCACCCCTTAGCATCTGTATCTCCTCTTTCTCTTCCCAACTCCCTGCTAGAGGTTACATCTCTCTCTCTCTCTTTCTTTCTCTTTCTCTCTCCTTCTCTCTCTCTTTCCTCTCCTAATCCTTATTCTAGTAGTCTCTATGCAAGTGCAGCCTAAGTGTGTCTTTCCCTGTGAGACCCAAACTCACACTGACTACCACGCCACCAGCTTGCATGGAGCCACATCCACCAGGTATAGATAACAAACACTCAGGAGCCTCCATCTCATTCGGTTCTAGAATTACTCCATCCACACATCTTACCAACTGCTTCATGGGGCAAACCTCTTCGGAAGGCTTGAGCTGTCTCTAGATTTCTGTTGTTGTTGCTGGGTGTGTTTGGTTTTGTGGTGCTGGAGATGGACTGCATGTGTGTGTATCACAAGCATGACTCAGGTAAACATAAATGTGTGAGGTGATCTTAATTTGGCTCTTCACAAATTGTAACTGTAAAATCTTGTATTGCACCAAAAGAATCATTTCAGGAAATATTTGATGAACTAAAGATAATGTCTGACCCATAGCATGCACTAAGGAAGGGTACCCTCATGCAGATCCCCCCGTATCTGACTTTAGATCCTAAAGGTGGAAACCCAGACCAACAGTAAACTCATATATATGTATATAATACATATATATACACACACACATATGTATATACATATACACATATGTATATGCTTTGTGAGAAATATCAATCTTTCTAAATCTTTCCTGGTTTGATGTAAAGAGGATATGAGCATAATTCATGAAATGCTTGGCTTCAAGGCATTACCTAGATGTATTAAAGATTTAGTGTAGGGTGAGTCTAAGCATGTTCTCACAAGTACCATGATCAACTGTAGCAAGCATATTCGAATGCCAATGACCACAGTGGGTCTAAAATTACGTGTTTTCTTGCAAGTCACCAGGTTCTTCTGGGTATCAAGTATGCCAGACTGCCCCATACAGGAGCCATTGTCATGAGTTATTTCAATGGAGTCTCTTTGGCCTTATTTCAAAGCTTGGAGACTAATAGGAGACAGTGATTACTATTACTATACTGTTCAAACATGTCTCTCAAATGTTTTAAGAATCTGGTCATTTTGTAGATCAGTTAATTTAGCTAAATGAAAGTATGATGCCAAAGCTAATATTTGATACTCTAAATTGTACTAACCTTTTATTATTGCATGAAGAACAGGATCAGAAGTAGTCCATTTCTCTCAACTTCAAAGTTTAAAAATGAAATAGTTGGTCTACTTAAAGAATACAGGGAAAGGAACTTGTATTTTCTAATATCTAACAAAATTTTTATGACATATTTTATGTTTATATTGCACCTTTGAGAATCACATCTCATAACTAGACTTCCCAAAGAAATAAACAAACATTTCCATATGATTTTGTTTATCAAGGTGCTATATTTAGCACTAACCCACTGTGATAATATAAATGTTATCATAATCTGCTACAGAATAAGTTTCTAGTCACAACCAAAACAGTTAATGTCCTCTAGTATGTTGAGAGCATCAGAGTCGGCTGCTTTTTAATTGGAAAGATAAAGCACTTTAATATTGATGAAACATTTCTAATATATAAGTAGCACTTTTACACCAGTAAATCTAAACAACTTTACCTATCACTCTGCCAGCCTGACAACCAAGCAAAAAGAATTCAACCCAATAGTGGTTTCCTAGGCAACAAGCAAAGAGAGACCCACTGGGGGAAAAAAATCGAAAACAAGAAAAAGCATTGTGGCATTTCCAGTAGGCTTAAGAAATGCATTCTAATTGTCCAAATGTCACAAAGACAACAATATTGAAAATCATTTCATTGGAAATGATTCAAAGATAATGCCATTTTCATTGTAGCAAACGGGGTGTGGAGAAATAGAAAAATTAGATTCCCTTCCTTTATTCTGAATTAAGTAGGGTCAGTCATCAGTCTTGTCTGATTTTATGAAATTTATCTACATTAGTACAGATTTCTAATATGCCTCCTTATTTCCCTATGGCAAGTATGAGCTGACACTTACTACACAAAGAATCACCCAGGGTAAGGAGACAGTGTGGTTTAGATAAAGCCTCTGGGCATCTTGGAGCACACAGAAGACCCCATGCATGCATAGGTCTTCATTTAAAAGGAAAGCCCTTTGTGATGGTTATATTGATTATCCATTTGACAAGGTCTATAATCAGCTTGGAAACAAACCTCTGGGCATGTCTGCCAGCAAGTTTCTAGATTAGGTTAACTGAAGTAGAAAGCCCCACCCTAAGTGTCAGTGGGACCTTCCTATAAACTGGCTGGATGTAAAGAAGACTGAATATAAAGAAAGCAAGCAGTGGTATTCACTTCTGCCTCCTGACTGCCAGTGCAGTGTGAGGAGCGGCCTGAAGACCCTGCACATACACACCATCTGCACTATGAACCACATGAGAGACTAGATTCACCAAACTAAACCAATATAAACCACCCATTCCTCAAATTGCTTCTGTCGGGCATCTTGTCACAACAGTGAGGAAAGAAAAGAGTGCAACCCTTGAAAACAGGAAAACTCAGGCCAGGCTGAGTATCCTCTCGGCCCCAGGTTCCTCCTTCATAACACAGAGGCCTTGAATTCAACCTCACTTATGATTATGATTTTTAGAGCTGACATACAGAAGGACTGGTCTGTAATTCTGCTGATGAAATCAGTACTACTATGTTCTAGGCTTGGAAGCTTTCTTTATAAGCCTTGAACATACAGTTAAAGTTGAGGAAGCCACATTGGAAACACTATACCACACAGACAGCTAAAGGTCTAAATTCTTACCAGGTTTTATACCCATGGAGCATTTTGTCTTGTCTCTACATTGAGAGCATTTCCCTAGATTAAGAAGAGTGTTACCAAACCCCTCAAACCACAATCGATGTTACTGCAGTCCTATGAGACAGTCAACATTGTCATCTAGACAACCTTCTCAGAGAAACACTTGGTTAATTTAGGACCTTGGGTGGAAATGACCCAGCAACAGAGTGAAAGCCATCAACTTCTAGCTGCAATCAAATGTCACAAGTGTTTTTCTGATAACTGACTTCTTGATGATTGGTAAATTAGAGAAATGAACAATAAAATGTTCACAAGTAATAATAATAAATAGTAAAATACAAATTTTGTTTTTATTATGTATACCCAACAAAGCAAGAGAGAAACATTGCAATTCCTTCCCCAAAGGCAATCAACCAGCATCATGATGCCAGAAAATGGGGTGAAACTCAGTGATCCGGGTGTCCCAATGAACAGCGTGCAACCCTGTGACCCGAGTGTCCCAGTGAATGGTGTGCATTCCTGTGAGCTGGGTGTTTCAGTGAATGGTATACAAGCCAGTGATCTGGGTGTCCTGGTGAATCAGTGTTCAACCCTGTGACCTGGGTGTCCCAGTGTATCAGTGTGCAACTCTATTGCCTGGATGTTTTACATGTATGTGGTCTCCTTTTTATATGTGCTGACATTCTTATAAAAGCTAAAATAACTACTACAGAACAAGTTGATAATTTGTGAGAAAAGTGAATTCCAAGAAAGAAAAGTGCATATGCTGGTGAGCATACTCTTATAGTTTCAGTTCACTTGGACATGCTTTTCTTGTTTTGTTTTTTATCCAGCTCTCTACATTCTCGTATTGGCTGCTAAACACGCAGAGGAAGTCACTGTACCTTATCCTTACAACATAAAAAACCATCTCAAAGAAAATTAAACAACATTGCCATTAACAAAAACCTGAGCTGGGCTTGGTGGCGTAGAATTCTTTTTAATTTAACTTTATTTGATGTGCACTAGTGTTTTACCATGGGTGACAGGTCCCTGGAACTAGATTTACAGACAGTTGTGAGATACCATGTGGGTGTTGGGAGTTGAACCCAAGTCCTCTGGAAGCGCAGCAGCCAGTGCACTTAACGACTGAGCCATCTCTCCATCCCCAATGGCATAGATCTTTAATACTAACACACTAGAAACTAAATTCTAGGCCACTCCAGGCTATAGTTAAAACATCAGAGGTGAACCTGAGCTACATATTGAAACTGTATTTTTAAAAGAAAAAGAAGTATACCCCGAGTCTGTCATGCTGGTAGCTGGACTACAATCCATGCAGCCCTCCAGGGGTCTGACAAAGCATGCTGGTAATGAAGTACAGCGTGAATTTTCTCCCATCCCCACGAGCTAGCACAGAAAGCTTTGAAGTCTAGATCTGATCAGCTATGGGTAAAATTATTTTCCTCTTTCACAGTGTTAACTTTACATTTTCCAAGCCCATTTTTTTTAATTTCCCAAAGACTTACTGTTATTTTAGACATTAATATGTGGTGTGATTGAATAAGAAATGTCCCCATATGTGGGGTATTTGAACACATGGTCCCCTGTTGGCCCACTGTTTGAGGATGTGGTGAAGCACCGCTGGAAAAAGTAACCTTCTGGGGCTCACTTAGAATTTATTGCCATGCCCATTTCCAGATTCATCCCTCTCTCTCTCTCTCTCTCCTCTCTCCTCTCTCTCTCTCTCTCTCTCTCTCTCTCTCTCTCTCTCTCTCTCTCTCTCTCTCCCTCCCTCCCTCCCTCCCTCATCTCCCTGATTCCTACTTATAAGTGGAGATGTTATCTCTCAGCGTCCTGCTACAGCCTTGCCCTCCCTGTGGAACCATGAGCCAAAATGAATGCTTTCCTCCATCTGACTATGGTATTTTATCAAAGAAGAAACAGCAACAAAATATAACTGTTTACGTTTATCAGCCACAAGGATGCTAACATTTTGGGGTTTGTAGTACATCAACTACATATTTATAGAAAGGACAGTAAGCTTTGGTATGTCATAATTAACAGGACAGGGCAGGCACATGTCTCAGTTGACAGAGTACTTTCCCCACATGCACAGAGTTCTGAGATCAATCCCAAGTGCCATTTAAGTGTGGAGGTACAGGCCTGTCAGCCGAGAATTCCAGGGGGAAAGGAAGGCATAATAGGAGTTCAAGGTCATCTATGACTACGTAGCAAGTTTAAAGCTAGCCTGAGATATACAACATCTATATCAAATAATAATGATCATAATATACTAACATATCAACTGACTCTAACATCCAGGAGATAATACATTAAAAAAAATATGGAAAAAAAGAATGAATTTATTCTGAGGAAATGTCTTTCAATTACAAATCCCATAGTTCACAGGAGGCTAGGCACCAAATACTACTCTTCTTTGATGAAAAGAAAATGTCTCCAAACTCAAAACTCTTTGAAATCTCAGATTTTATAACCTCTCTAAAACAAACTGTGGTTATGAATTGTCATGCTCCAAATGGAATAGATTTACAAAGATTAGATAATGTTTGACAAACAGACTCCTTTTATGCTTGCATTCCTAAGAGAGCAAGGAGATATTTTACTGAGAAGCAGCAGTCACCAGCATCGAAAGACCTAAACCTGAGAACATGCAGAACACATCAGCAGAGGAGGCTGTTGCAGGCCAACACATCTCTATTCAATCAAATGACTATAACCCAAGGGGCTTTCTTATTTTAATTTTAATACAACAGTGAAGTCACTAGAAATGAGTAACCAAAGGAAAAAAGATATTGTTAGGGAAATATCTGCTGCCCATCACTTAGTAATGTACCATGAAGTGATGGACCAACTACTATTATGTGGAATCATCCAGAAAAGGCTGACATATTCCCAGAGTGCAATAGGTATCTTTATAATCTCAATTCACATTTATTCCTACAGTGTAGGAATTATGCAGGCTTAACATGTCAGGAGCAATGTAAACATAGAAACAATGTGATAAAGGAGTAGAGGCTGTGATATGTATAGCCGAGCTTATTGGAACATGGTTTTCCTTACCTCCTCTACCCAGTGATGTCTCACTATCAGTAATTCATTCATCCATTCATTCACCTTTAATGTGTCTCTCCTCCACACCCCTCCCTCACTGATACATGATAAACTTGGTTCAGATACCCCAAAAATGGAGGTATGCAGAAACTAACTGTACCAGCTTTAAACTCAAAATCTGTGATCTATCTCTGCTCAGCAACAGATTTCTAGACTAGTTTATATCACTGAATTATTAAATTGTCAAGAGCTGATTACTTAAATGAAGTCATTATTTAAAAATTACGTTGCATAAACATCCAACTATACATGAAAACAAAGGCATTCAAAAGTGAATCTTACCGTCTCCTATGCCTGTCACCTTTAAAATGGGTAAGTCATATAATAGTTCTTCACATTTGCATAGGTCTACTGCAGTGATGCTCAGCACAGACCACCACAGATACCAGAAATCCGATTATTAAACTTACCAGCATACAAGCTGACCCACAAAACCTGGGCAAATTCCCTCTTCTTAAGTCACACCAAGTAAGACACTATCCAGACAGTTCTGGCCTCTGAGAAGTATCATGAGGGACAAATCCAGGTCTGCTGGTGAGCAGAGAAGTTTACTAAACAGGGCAGAAATTTTGAGAGGCCAAGGATACAATGAATGGGTACAAAGTCTTAAGACGCAAGTTAGCTCTAAATTTTAGCAAACAGGGCACACACAAAAAAGAGCCTGGGTTCCATCCCCAGCATAAATCAGGTGTACATAGCATGCCAGAATTCCAGGACTGGGAGGAAGAGGAAAGGGTCACAATTCAAGGCCATCCTTGGCTACAAGAGTTGGAGGCCAACATAGAATAGAAGAGATCCTGTCTTAAAAACAAAACAAACGAGCAAAACCGAAACTGTAACACAGTTTAAGAGCACATACATATAAGCCCAGCTTTTAGGAGCCTAAGGCTATGGGAACTCCAATCCCAGACAGGCCTGGACAAAAGTCTAAATATTTTATTTGTCTTTATGATAGGCAAGGAGACCTTGTAGTAACCTGATACTCTACCAGAAGAAGTCCCCTGAGGGTCCCAACTCACAGAAATGCTCATCAATATGTTCATTCCTGATGTTCTCAGTTTAATTTTTTTTTATTTACACTGTTTCTCTTTTAAAAGTTGGTATGTTGTCCAATATTATTTTAAAGTGTGTTGCTTTTTTATGCTGTGGAGCAATTGTTAATGATATAAAGTGTATTGCTTTTGTTTATGCTTCATTTGTTTAACTCGGTGAAGCTGTGTTACTTGCCTGTCAATAAAGAGTTGAATGGCCAATCGCAAGACAGGAAAGAGAAATAGGTGGAGCTGGCAGGCAGAGAGTATAAATAGGAGAAATCTGGGAGGAGAGGAAGAAGGAGCAAGAGAAGGAGGAGGAGGACCCAAGGGACCAGCCACCCAGCTACACAGCAAGCCATGGAGTAAGATAGAAAGAATTTCAGAAATAAAAAAGGTAAAAGTCTGAGGCAAAAGGTACATAGGATAATTTAAGGAAAGCTTGCAAGAAACAAAACTCGCTAAAGTCTGGTGTTTATAAGTAAGAATAAGCCTCCATGAGTGATTTATTTGGGAGCTGAGTGGTACTCCCTCAAAAGAGTAATGAAATAATCAGCAACATTGGTAAGGATGGGAACCACAAATATAAGAACACAGCTAAATCAAACTGCTCTGAAGCAATAAAGCCTAAGACTGTGAGCACAAATTTGGCAGTTTATATGGCTTGATAATGCACAGAGTGAATGGAGTCAGAAGACTGTAAGGAAAGAACATCACTGAGACATCATTCCAGCGGGTGTATTTTCCAATTAAAAGTCTCAATTATCTGTACTAGCAGAGCTGTTACATGAGCAGCAGTGTTAATTCAAGATACAGATGCAGGTAGATAGGTACGCATAGTGGCTATATCTCAGCACACTGAAAGCCCCAACTCTAATCCCCAGCCCCACGTGGGTATAAGTACTAGGGAGATGGATGCTGGGGAGATTGGAAATTTAAAGTCATCTAATACTATAGGAGTCAGAGGGCAGGTTACACCCTCTATCCAAAGGCTATTTGTAGTTTCCATATAAATTTAAAATCTCAGGCAATATATTAAAAATTAAATATATAACAGCAGTGTCCAGTGGAAGACCTTATTAAGCAACTCTTTCATGTAAAAATCATCCATGTTAAAAAAAAATTGGTCAGTGAAATTAACAGATGGTGTGTAACCTCAAACCTAGGTGCTGTCTCCATAAACATGATCAGTAGTTGATCATACTGCACTGGAAACCCTTCACAATCCCAGACCAAGAATGCTAGTCTCCTGCTAGTCTCTTAAGAAGAAAAAGACTAAACTTCAGCAATGTGGAGCTCCAAGCCAGCAGGCACAGAGACAAGAAAGGTGGGATTATTTCTACTCCTGAGATAGGCTCTCCCTGTGGTCCTGGGCCTCAAGTCTGCCTGTCTCAGTGAGCACTTGCTATACAAGAAACAGCATGCTCTAGAAATATGAACATAGTTAGCTACAAAATAAAAACAGTTTGTAGGCCAAACTAGAAAACGGAGCCATGGTCAAGAAAACCTTTAATTCTTTAAAAAGAAAAAAAAGTAAATGCCCAAGCAGCCATTGCTGGCAGTGAAGGCAGAGAGGTTAGCAATGGAAAGTATGCCCAGCTGTGTAGCTCATATGAGCCACAAGAACCAAATGGGGAGAATGTGACCTGCAGAATGTGACAGAGAAACAGCCTCACGGGTTCAGTATTCACAGCCTGTACATGATCTTTCTAATCAAAATTTCACACAGTACAAAAGTGAATAATTAACATAAAAATTTTCTAATTATGCAAACAAGCTAAAAAACTGAACAAACATTTTTTTTCCAGAGTATTTTTTATCAAACAGAATTATCTAATAATGGTCAGAATGATGTTTTTGTAAAATATTATTCCATGGTGCTTATCTACATAAAACAAGATATAAGTGAAACACTCCATGGTTAGCCCTCACTTGTCATTATTCTTCTCCCTGACATATTTCAAATGACCAGCCAATCAATGTCACAGTGTCAAATGTTCATTGGTATGTAAGGAGACATCTGATCAGGGAGGAAAATGGTTCCATATATGCAGCAGAGCTGAGGGGATTCTATGGAAACTTTTGCCTAGCATGTATAAGAACCTCAGGATTACTTCTGGTACCATTCATGATCGGGTGGATGCATATATGCATGCAGTAGAAATGGCCTCTACCTACTCTAAGATATTAAAGTGTAAATACAGTAATAACCACTCAGCTTGCGGGTGCTTTGCTTTCTAGTGCTTATAGGCCCAAGTGTTGTGGTTTGGCTGTGAAATTTCCAACAGAGGCTCCTGTATTGGACACTTAGTTCTATTTTGAAAGATTATAAAATACCTTTAGGAGGTGAAGCCTTCCAGGGCTAAGTATGCTACAGGATGGGAGGAATCACTCACTTCTGACCTGCCAACTGCTTATAAGCTACAGCTGCCACATGACCAGTTGCCTCACACTCCAGTCATCATGATTTCCCTGCCATGATGGACTGTACCCAAATTAACCCTTCCTTTCTTAAGTAGCTTTTTGTCAGCTTTTTCTACCCCCAGAACAAGGAGAAAAATAACCAATGTAAGGACTGAGGGGAAAACAGCAAGGTATCACCATGACACATATGTTGTTACATCACATTGTTGCAATTGTTATTATTAATTATCATTCATATCCATGGTGGTTTGAATAAGAATGGCACCATTGGTTCATACATTTGAATGTTTATTCACACTCTGGAGTGGAACTGTTTGAGAAGGATTAGGAGGTGTAGCCTTGTTGGAGGAAATATGATACTGTGGATTGGCTTAAGGTTTTAAAAGCCCCACACCAAGCTCGCTCTCTCTCCTCCCTCCCTCTCCCTCTCCCTCTCTCTCTCTCTCTCTCTCTCTCTCTCTCTCTCTCTCTCTCTCTCTCTCTCTCTCTGCCAATAAAGATGTAAATCATTGAGCTGCTGCTTGTCCACCTCCCACAATAAAGATCATGGTCTAACCCTCTAAAGCTGTAAGCAAGGCCCCAATTAAAAGCTTTCTTTTGTAAGAGTAGCCTTGGTCATGTGTCTCTTTACAGTAACAAAACAGTAGCTGAGATGATGTCTTACAGGTCTAATTTAAAAATTAAGTTTTATCATAAGTATGTATCTATATTTAAAAAATACAGCAGGGCATGGTGGTCTGTACCTATAATCTCAACACTCGGGAGGTGGAAGCAGGACACCCAATTCAAGGTCAGCCTCAAGTACATGATAGACCCAAGGCTAACATGAGCTACATGAGACCCTATCATAATAAAAGCAAGAAACATATATACAGGGCTATCAGTTTAGAAAAGAAAAAACCCTTCTCTGATCAAAACAACTTCCTGCCTCCTCATCACAAAAGCTTCAAGAATATCCTTATTTCTGTCTCCTTTACCACTCATTTGTTCCAGTTAAAAAATATCCATAACCATTCAGCTAATATAAATCCTTATTAGATGCCCATGCACTACTTAATCTAATCACTACCTGCTTTTCCTTGCTCTAAGTCATAAATCTTCAGGCTGGACCATCACTGTCAAGCAATGCAATATTCTTTTACAATTCACTATCACAAATTCTATATTTAAAATAAATACTGCTCCAGCTGCTTTAAATAACAAATTAGGCAATGGATCAGCCACGGCCCACAATGACATTTTAATTAAGTGTGATAATAGGCTGCATAACCTAGAGAGCACTGAGACGCCCTTCAGTTAGGGTCTTTTTTATATTACTGTTGATTCAAGCTGCCCTGACTGATCCGGTTGTAATTTTCCATCTTTAAACATGAGAATTAACTTTAAAAAAAAAAAAAATCTTGACTACTTCTAAAATTTTTCTACCCATAACCTCATCATCAGCCATATATATATACTTGGACATTAACACAGTTAAAAATGTATATTTACAGTACGTATATCTACTAGAATATTGATACACATAGATAAATTAACAGGCTACTATTACAAGGAAAGAAAAAGACACCTAGTGGACAGTGGTAGAACTGCAAGGTGGCACTTAATTCTGTGACAGCTGTTCACCATTTCACACTTAAGGTTGCCCACTGTTAGGAGACTCACAAGAGGACCACATTACAAAATTGTAAGATAGATGCAGAGTGCTTGCCTAGGTCAGTCCCATGCAGGCTCCCTGGTTATGGGAACAGGAGCTGTCTCTGGCTCTTTTATTGGCTTTTGGGATCCTACTCCTCATATTTGGTCACCTTGGCCAGCCTTAACACATGGGGAGAGGAAGTATTAATGCAACTTGATATGTCATGCTGTACTGATACTCATGGGAGACCTGCTCTTTCCTAAACACAAAGGGAGAGGGAGTGGATTTGGGGTGTGGGACCAGAGTGAAGAGCTGGGAGGAGAGGAGGGATGGGAAACTGCAGCCAGGATGTGAAATAAATAAATACATTTTTTTTCTTTTAAAGAAAAGGTTACCAATTCATGCTTATGACAGGGGACAGATCTCCGAGTCTGAGGCCAGCCGGGTTTAGAGAGTGAGCTCTAGGACAGTGACAGTCATGGCAACACAGAGAAACCTACAGAAACACAGAAAAACTAAAGAAAGAAAAGGTTGAGGAAATAAAGGTGTGCTGTGAAGCCCTAGAACAGACAGATGTGTAAGCTGCAGTTACATTCCAGGCCTTTCAGAGGGTCTGCGGGGAAGAAAGCCAGTGTAGGGAACTCACAGTGTGATGAGATTTAAGGCCCATGAGGCCAATGGTTTGCACTTATATTATAACAAGAGGCAGAAAGAGCATGCGAGGGAGCAGCAGAGCACAGACCTCCTTTATAAAATTCTAGATTAAGCCCGTTTTCAAATGTCAATACAGTAAAAAATGTTGACGGGCATATCAAATCCAAAACATAGAAAGGCCTTTAGAACAAACCCTTTTTCTCCGAAAAGGCAGAACCATCAGGTCTTCTGTAGCATGTGTAAGCACCCTAGAACTCACCGGTATTCACTGTGGTCATGCCCTAATGAATGGAGCAGAGAAATGGCCTCTCTGTGGGAGCTGTAGTTTAGATGAGAAATGTTCCCCAGCAGCCATGGGTGATGGTTGAGCTCACCAGTACTACCAGGAAGTGTTAGAACCTTCCAGAAGTAGAGACTGAAGGAAGAAAACCAGATAGGTCATGGAAATGAGCCTTCAAAAGGTATTATCAGGCCCTAACCCCTTATTCTCTTCTAGTTTCCTTCCTGGCAGCCATGAAGCATTCAGTGTGTGCTCCTGCCATAATTCACAGTGAGACAGCAGGCCACACAACAGAGTAGGTGATTGTGAAATGAATCCAGGAGCTGGAATAAATAATTTGATCAGTTATGGACACTGATTATCTTTGTGTTTGTCAGTGATGGAAATCCCACTCACAGTAGGCAATAAATTGATAAATAATTGAAAATCAATAGAAATAATTTAAAAACAAAATGACTTTGACTTTAAGGGACATTGTCATCCTTTAAAATGTCATCCCACCGAGACGATTAGTTACAACTAGAAGTGGGAGGAGGCAAAAACATCCAAGTCATACTTCCGAAGGCTTTCCCCTCATCCCTGCCCAAGCGCTGGGACTGCCACCATGGCTATGAGAGAGAAGAGGCCCCAGCAGCTGGCCACAAGAGCCAGACAGGATCCAATAAAACAGGGGATACAAAACTACTGGTGTTTAAAAATATTTTTTGAGAAACATAAATAAGCAAACACATTCAGAGAGGAAGAGTGCTATGTCAAGTGCAGCAGACCAAACAGAGATTTTATCTTCCAGGCTTTCAAACCAACAAAATAATCCACACTGTATGTGGGGTAGGAATAAAAAGAAAACTAAGATGAAAATAGAAAAGAAAGTTTGTATATTAACTTGTGTACAGTGTCTACTGAAACATTTTCATGTAGGGTTTTTTTTTCTTTTTAGTGCAACCGCATACTTCTTAAAATAGCCAAGGCAACACTAACACATGGCAGATTTTCAGGTGTAAATAAACATGTCTGCATTTGATAGACAGACAATATAGGAAGGCATATTGGGTATAGTCTCATTAAAAAGGAAGAGATCAGGTCAAGCCCTCAAGGTCAAGAAAACCTTCCCCATTAAGGATAAGAAGTGGTGGCAGCATGGCTGTGCACTAGGGAAGTCTCTGCAGCAGAAAGGGAGGACCTGGCAACACAAGCCTGCAGCAGATGCAGGAGAGAGAACTTTCTGTACAAGGTCCAGTTCCACAAGGCTTGCCTCGAATTCTAAAAGCAAGTTCTGAAGAAACCTATGGTTCATCTCAGGATTATATGTTAAGGGCATGAAAACCCCATATGTGACCTGAACCTCACCTCATCTGTCCTGATGAGGACTAGGATAATCTACAAGGCCAAAGTTTACATGTGTTTATATGAGGCACACAAACTCTCAAGAAGACAGTATCTCTTAGGCTACTGGACTGTTGATCACACCATGAAAATATCTTTATATATGTCAAGTCGTCTGTTCATCTGTGTGTGTGTGTGTGCACGTGCATTTTATAACTTAAGTGCTCTGAGACTGGAAAGTAGCTCCATGGAAGAGCACATGTTAAGAATGTACAAGGCTGTGAGTTTGAACCACAGAACTGAAGTAACAAGAAAAGGTACTTCTCACAGACATAAATAAAAGCAAGACCCTAATATTGATTCTACTTAAAAATAACTTTAAAAAAAAAAAAAAAAAAACCTGATGCTAGTGCAAAGAGGAACATTTAAATCAAGTATTTGGAAATGCAGCAATGAACCAATAAAGATGTTTTTAGTGGGTATGAACAATGTGTGTCACCATACATTTTCAACAATGTTTCTTTTCTTAGATTTAAAGACCTAAGCTATGGTTGTACCTTAAACATAAATGTGTTATTATTTTAACTCACTGAGTCTGTTGCCAAATAGGAAAAGTGATGTGGGAATTCTCCTTTGGAGCTGCATGTTTAAAAAGCCTGTCATCTTCAAATGTCCTTCAAACAGCACAGTGTCTATAGCCTCAGTGGGGAGGAGATGGACCATGTCATGTGTACATGGCTAAATGCTTTCTGGGAACCAACAGCACAGTACCCTGGTAAGTCTGTAATGTAACTTTGGGGAGTTTCAGTGGGTTGAACACAAATGAGATGATACCATCTAGTGAAATAGTGGATAAATATATTTCACTCATATTTTATAGATGAAACATGATCAAGCAAATATAAAAATACTATTTAACCTAAATCATCATATATTGATTGCTAATGGTTAAACTGAAATCTGAAAAATAAAACATACTTCTTTGTGATACTAAGTATCACTTGGAAAAGATCATTTTTCCTTGTGGTATTTAAACATCATCCTTTGGAACAAACAATGTGGTGCAGGCAGCTAGCTGCCATCGCCTGACAGCCTGTCTTATCTGCCAAATTGCTCATTAGGTTTGGCAATTTTCACCTGCTCCTCCAGTTTCTATTTCAGCAGGGAACAGGCATCATTCTGCTCTTAGCATCTCTATAGTGTGCTCCTAACAGTTCTTTGTTAACACAGCACCCTCTCTCCCCCACACCTCAAAAACCCAATCACCTATGTACATACCATGATTTTTAAAATGTCAATTTGACATCCACCGTGGGAAACTAGCATAGTAAAGCATCAGTTTAGGAGCAAGCATGTTATATAAGCCCATGTTAGAGCACCAAGCAAGCTCATCAATAATTAATATAATTCTTAACTCAAAGCAGGACCCACAAACCAAGTGAATTTACTTCGTTTAAATGCTTGTGTCAGAGTGTCTCAAGCAGGTTACAGGTTAAGATAAAAGATACTAGAGTCTTCATCCCATTGGGGCAGATCATCCGGAGAATACTCTGCTTTATAATCCAACAATGAAATTAATGTTACAAAGAGAATGGAGAGGCTCTAAGAAGCACTCACCCTGAGCCTGTGATCATGGTGGCATCTGGGATGGACACATACGTGTTGGGCAAAAATCATCAACAATATAAAACAAAATGTCTGATGGCCTATAAAACAACTTCTGATGGAATATTCGTTTTCATTATGTAGAAGTAAAATATTCACTACCAACCCTGCAATTAGCTAGAAAATTACAATAATTACAGCAATTTTGTATCCCATCTCCAGTCCAATTAATAGATATATGACCTTGTCAACATGTAATAATCAGATTGCATCCACAACAAAACTGGAAGGGCTTTGGATATTGAATGGTTCTTCCTCAGAGAGGAGGAAATCACTTGAAATTCTGAGAATCGCATTTGTATGCCATGCTCTAATAACTCAAAAGGAAATACAATAGTATCTGTACTTTTAGTGCATATTTAAGTCAGATCCAAAAGTAGCATGCTAATATCAATTAAATATTAAAGGCTAGATCTCCAAACCAAAAATCCTTAGTCTTCTTTATCTTTGAACAAATCTTTAAATAGCCCTCTATATTCTTATATAAGGAAAAACCTCAAAGTAGGGAGGTGAAAGGCAGGCAGGCCAAACAGGTGAGCCATAATGGCACTTATTGTATGAGCCTGGTGATATAAGTTCAATTCCAAAATTCACATAAAGGTGACAGAGAAGACAAACTCCAGGGAGTTGCCCTCCCACCTCAGTGTGTACTGTGGCACATGTGCCCACGTGTACGCATCATTCTCAGGACAACTTAGACAGACACAGGGAACAGAGGGGCATTATTTACTTTATGATATAATCTTTCAGTAAACATTACAATTTCCTTACATCCTAAAAATTATAAAATTAGTAATACTTTATAAGCTAAAAGGATATTTCAGAAAAACGGTAATTTTAAGTCTTAATATAATTGGTTTGGTGGTGGTAGTTTTTCAAGGCAGGGTTTCTGGAACTACTGGAATCTTTCCTTGACTTCAAAAAAGATATAAGAGTCACCGGCCAGAAGGGTGACAGAGTCCAGTGTGAGTAGCAAAGCTTTCAGGGGACTTGCTGCAGGACAGACTCTAGTTTCATGTAACTCCTTCCAGGCTGAACAGTTCCTCTACTATTAGTGATTCGGTGTGTCTGGACCATCAGCTAGATTCGTATTCATGCCTTGCTATGACTCATTTGTTCCACTCATTAAGATCTGTAAATTCTTTTAAAATTTTGTGAGCATGTGTGTGTGTGTGTGTATGTGAGTTTGTGAGTGTGCGTATATGTGAGTTTATGAGCATGCATGCATGTGTGTGTATGTGAGTTTGTGAGTGTACGTGCGTGTATTCATGCATGCGTATGTGTGCATGCATGCGTATGTGTGTGTGTGACTTTGTGAGTGAGCGTGCATGTGTGTGTGTGTGCGTGTGTGTATGCATGTGTGTATGCATGCGTGCGTATGTGTGTGTGACTACACAGGGGTGCACGTGCCTCAGTATCTGAGTGGTGTGAGGACAACAGGCAGGAGTTAGTGCTCTCTTCCCACTGTGTGGGTCTCAGGTATGAAAGTCAGGCAAACTCCTCGCCCACTGAACCATCTCACAGGTCCTCCCAACGTTCAGGTAACTGATATCTGAGTGTGAAACAATTAACCTTTAGCTCTGGGCTTTTCCATATTGGGTCTATTGACCTATGTGCTGTTGTACTGCAATATTTTCACTCAATATTAGGAATTTCTCTGGAAAACTTTATTAATTGTGATTGATTAGAGTCATTTTTCTATTGAGAAAAATATTTTTGTACAGTCTGATCTTCATACTTCACAATGTGTAAATAAGGATACCAAGAACTGTGGCTGTCTCAGTGTCTCTACTGGCTCCTAACATGCTGCCTGGAAAGCACAGTCTTATATACTGTATTTTATATTACAGACAAAACAGGAAATGCCATCTTCACACAGGTGACAGGTGTGAAAGCTACTTCTCCTGTGACCAAGAGGAGTGTCTACATTATATTCTTAATTGTATAACTTCCTGGGGCCAATCAAGGCATAACATCTAAAGTAATGTCACATATAGTCCCCCACTAATAAGACAAAACATATACATAAAATACAAATTTGTTTTATTCAAATGTAATGGTTAAAAGACAATTTGTCTTAGAGCTGATATTCAGCACACAAATAAGGCTGGCCAGCCAAGCAGTAGTGGCTAGTCATGAGAAATTTCTCAAGTAAAAAGTAAAAATTGACAAGGAGCATGTTATTAAAATGCTTCTGTACGTAAACACAGGTGCTGTTCAGCTAAATTTTTATTTAATTTTTTTTTTGCCACCAAACCACGAGCATGTTTCACTTTAGAAAAAACACAAACAACACAAAATGAATAGCAAAAGCCCTCAAGTTAAATATGTCCATTAAGGTATAACTGTCCAAACTTCAAGCACCTAAAGATTTGTACTATTCTATAGTTTGATTTTCCTTAAGTCATACAGGGTAATCTACTTTTTACCCACAGGCTCAGTCAAAGCAAGCCTTCATTTTACTACGTGCTAAATTAAAAGGCATATAGGAAACAAAAACAAACATGGTAACCCATGGACCACCTCACTATACCACATGTACAACGCCTAAAGTAAGTCTAACAGTAGCTTTGTTTTGGTTTTCCTTGTTTTATGTTTTGACGCAGAGCTTCAGGTAGCTCCAGAATAGCCTTGAGCTTATCACACACACACACACACACACACACACACACACACACACACACCTGATCCTGAACTTGACCCTCTTGCCCCCCCCCCCAAATGCTGGGATGACTGAAGCACACCAGCACACCTAGGTGAGGACTGTGGAACGATGATGTATCCTTGAAGTGACCAAAGGCTGTTTCCAATTGTTTACTTTGGTTTTAAATGTATTTGCTTGTCTATGCACACAGTGTACTGAAGAAATGGTCAAACAGGACAAAGTAGTATCTATCTTAGGCTAGGAGAGAGAGTAAAGGGTGGGCAATTGAGAATATCTGAGCAGAAGGGAGCTGAGAGGGGTTGTTCTTCTGCAACCTTGAAAACCTTTCTCACTATACCTGGGTCTCCTGTGGTCCAGAGGATATAAACAATTGAGGAATTGGTTAGCATTGTCCTATATGCAGGTATAATTCAGTAACCCATGACTCACTTAACACATCCCAAAGTGTACCTATATATCTCTATCCCTATATATGATATAACTTCATAGTAGCTTCAGGTTAACATTGTTAAATGTTAACATAGTAAGCTTTACTTGTTTTCCTTATATACCTATTTTGTTTAGGCTGGTGACAGAATCTTCATGTATGCAAGGCACAGGATGTACCAGTGAGTTGTATTTCCAGCCATGGTGTACAGACTTATGGGAGTGTAGTAAGCTTGAAGTGGAAAGAATTTAAAGGCTGGAAGATGGGGAGGAATTTTGTAAAGTATTGTCTTCTGGACATAACATGGTCATTGCACTCATGGACTCTCTGCAGCTGTGAATCCTTGAACAAGATCTGCAGAACATCAAGTCAGCTGGTGACCATTCCAGCAGGCAGCCTCAAGTGGGCTCTGTGTTAGAGAGGGAAGGGAAGAGGGGAGAGTAAATGAGAAGGGGGATGAGAATAGACGGCAGAGGAGGAAGGAGAAAACGGAAGAAGATGGACCAAGGGACATGCCTCTGGGACATTGTTGAGAGGTATGAAGTGGAGAATGGAAAGATTTAAGAATACAGATTACTGGATGCATTGTAAACATGTATGACAGTGCCAAAGAACACATGAAAATTGTCTTTAAAAATAAGTAAAGAAAAGAAACGAGACTTGGTGGAGAACCAAGAATGTCAGTGAAAAGTTTGATATTTATTTCATTTTGTTTTCTTTTCTGTAGAGATTTCCTTTATCTTATGCAGAGTCTCTGAGAGAAATAGAAGAATGTTTTATCTGTTCTCTCTTTGTATTTTGGATGCTTAGTTTTAGGCTGAGATTCAAGCTACCTGCATATTTTAAACTCCCAGCAGGCTACAGATGAAATGAAAAGCAAAGAACAAACAAGAAATAAGTATATGTGGCTACAAACACGGAACAGCAAGTGGCTGACATTGTATAGACCACTGCCATTGTGAAAAAAAGAAATTAGAATACATTCAAAGAGAATAAAATACATGACCTAAATAATTACCTATGCCGTGTTTTAGATATTATGTAATTACATATAATTAATTAACTAAAGAAAAAAAATGGCCAACCAAAGCCTCTCAGTCAGTAAAGCCACAAAGACCAGGTGCTCATTCTGGAAAAAAAAAAAAGAATGGATCTTAAGCAGAGATGCCTGAAGATAAATGAGCTTTAAACTTATTTATTTCTTTTGGGAAGGAATGAGTGTGAGACAGGGTCTCATCATAGCTCAGCTCATAGTGTTCCTTCTTCAGCCCTCTGAGAGCAGGATTAGAAGCCTATGTCACCATGCTTTACCTACATGATAAATCACCTGAATGCCTGTTCACAGCTAACAACGAACGGCTCAGCTATGAAATTTTACAAACAAGTACTACTTCCAGCACAAATATTTCACTTTCCTGAGTAAAGTTTCCAGAACTGGTTATGGAGCCCTTCAAACAAATGCCCAAAAACCGGGGTTCCCAGGGGCACATGACTCCTCACAGACTCTGTCCCCCCAACTTTCTCTGAGGTTCTAGTTGCTTCGTGCCCGAAACCCCAACAATGACTTCAGTGAGGAGATCTCCTCCTTGCTAGCTGTTCACGTGAAATACATGTTCTGTGAGTCACGGCTATGAGTGGACTGTGAGAAGTCTTTGCTTATTTCTATTCACAAAGACAGTGTAGGGTAAGTCATCTACAATCCATCTTCATGTACCCTTAGGAAGCAACCAGAAGTCCCCACTAGAGACAAAACTAAGCCCATCTCTGAACAGTTACATAACCACGGGCTTCTTGGGTAAAAGATACCGGCACAGCTTCAAAATGTGACCAATGTCTGACAAAGACAAAGAATTCCATTTGTAGAAGCAAAGACAGATAAAGAAGTTGGGGCGCCTGGAAATTAAGATGAAACATGAGGAAAACAGAAAGCTCTCACTTACTTGCCCGAAGGACTGAAGGTGTGACCTCAATTTCACTTGTGGCTTGATAAGGCTGAAAAGCAGAAGCATTGTTGGTGCCCAATTCGCTGCCGAAAATCTCTGGGCTCTGGGTTCCCGTGGAGCTGGCACTGGTACCATCTCCTCCATGGTGGGGATCCTGCTCTTCAAACACTGCCACCAGCTGGAAATACAGACAAAGAGACCCTTGTGAATAAAGGCATTGAAATAACTACCCAATACCCACCAGACCGAGACACACCTAGGGGAAATCCTGACAGCAACGTATCCAAAAATGCCAGCTTTTTAGGAAGCAAGAACCCTGTAAAACACTATCTCCTTGAGGCCTGGTATTGTGTTCATACACTTCTACAAAGTGAGTTTCATATCTAAAATTCCTTGGGTAAAAACACAGGAAGACACAGTGACAGAATGCTAGGGTAGGAATGAATTTAAATCTTTTTTACACAGGATATGCTGTTAAGTACAAAGAATACCCAAGTACATGTCACTTTTCCTTCTTTCTTTTTTTTCCCCCCCCTTAAGGCAAGTTACCCAGGCTGGCCTACAACTTGCTATGTTCAGGAATGATGTCTCAGTTCTGATCTTTTTTCCTTTACTTCCCAAGTACTGGGATTATAGGGCTAGGCCACCACATATGTTTTTCTGTGGTGTTGAACACTGAACTAAGGCCCTTCTACATTCTAGGCCCTTCTACATTAAGCTAGGTCTCCAGTCTTGTGTGTGTGTGTGTGTGTATGTGTGTGTGTGTGTGTGTGTTTCTGTATGTGTACTGAATTACACACTATATATACTACACTTTTGAGGAAGAGGATATTAAAAGATATGCTAACTCCTCATTGATGCATAAAACTTAAAGAAAGACTGGTGAAATGAGTCTACATGAATAAGTTTCACTAAAGAGGAGACAGGAATACATGATGTCAATAGGAGATAAGGATACACTTTTGAATAGTTCTGCATGTCAGAGGTATAATTATGATTTGTTACCTAAAACACAAATAAGTAACTGAAATCAAACAGGATGGCAACATGAGCAGGGACACTAAGGACATAGTAATGGCACAGACAATTCTGACCATTCTATAAACAAATACGTGACCATACCAAAAGAGATGAAACAGAAACCATCAAGATACAACTGTGTGTGGGGGGGAGTATTTCTACGATTGAACATAAAGCTAAATATAAAAGAACAGTCGGGTAAACAGTGAATTCCAGGGAGTCAATTTTCTTCATACACGCACACAGCTTAGCATCTCCCAATACACAAATGCACATAAAAGGAATGAACAAAAAAGTGAAAATATTTTGGATGGTGCAGACAACCTCCATCAGTGTCAGAAACCTCCATCACAGAAGAGGAGACCCTGCAATAAGCTCTGTTGTATTAGACTGGATCTCAGCACAAACTCAAGTCTCCTGGAGTGAGCCACCCCAGCAACATTGCTTCACTGCTGGCATAACACCACAGAATCCAGGAGAAAACTTACACTGACCTGGATGAATAGGCCAATCACTAGATGGAGGTCATTAATCAATAGCACTGGAACCACCATGTATATGAGGCCATTGTTGGCATAGCAAGGCACATTGAACATTAAGCTTTTCTATAAGACATAATATACTATACAATAATGAAAAAATGTACTACATGTAATTCATTGCTATAATTTTACATGGCTGGCAATGTAATAGGTCCTTTTAAACCAACAATGAGAAAAGCATTATGTTATGATCTCATCCAAGACGATGAAAATTCCCAGATCTACTGCAGTCTAATGGAGGGTCTGTTAGAAAAATCATACTGTGGAGCATGGCTACAGGTGTATGGGCATAGAGACAGATGGTGTAGACGAGTACTGATACCATGAGGAGACATAGAAATCTCCTAGCTCTATTCTGAGCAGTTCCAGCACTGAGAAACAATAGCATCCTAGAATCAGTGAGTATACCTTATGCCCAGACCTAGGTTTCTAATATCATTCACTAATAATACAAGGCATCTTGCAAAGATAGCTGATTAAAGTGGAACAGAGAGAACACACATTTGTGTGAATGTCTAGTAATGTTGAGAATGTGTTAGTGTTCAAAAGACGAGGCAGATCAAAAGGAAGCAGAAACAACCTCAGTTCTTTCTATCCCCACAACCGAAGCTGGGATGACTTATGGCCAAATAAATAATTCCACCAGGGGGTCATAATCGCAAAATAACACATCTGTGAATCTGCAAAGGCTCAAATAACAGTGAAAAGATAACAGCTGTCTTCAACTGTAGCCGCCAAATGCAGAAGACAGTAATGGGTTGGGGCGTGGCTCATTTGGTGGAGGACTTGCCAAGAATGCTCAATGACACTAGTTTTATTTCTAGAATTGCATACACTAGATATTGTGGGAAAAGCATGTAACCTCAGCAGCTGGGAGGTAGAAGCAGGAGAATCAGAAATGCAAGGTCATCCTTGGCTATTCAGAAAGGAGGAGCCTGGTCTGGGCTATGTGAGACTGTCTCACAAGGAAACAAGCACATAAATGAGTGAATAAATATAAATAAATATGGAACAATGAAAATGTAAGTTATCATTAGAAACATTCATAGACATAATTATCACAGAAAATTTAGCAAAAGATTTCAATATTAACAGGCAAAAAGATTAAGAGAAGGGGATAACTGTCTATCTCAAAAGGCCTCTCCATATGATACATTAGATCATTGACTATAGAGGACCAGCCTGGGCTATATAAGACCCAGTCTCAAAAATAAACAAGTAGATAGATAAATAACAATGGGGGGCTGGAGAGATGGCTCAGCGGTTAAGAGCACTGTCTGCTCTTCCAGAGGACCCGGGTTCAATTCCCAGCACCCACATGGCAGCTAACAACTGTCTGTAGTTCCAGTTCCAGGCAAACACCAAGGCAAATAAATAAAAATAATAAATAAAGTTTTGAAAAAAAAAAACAATGGATGAATTGAAAATAAAAGTTATCATTAGGAAAACCACAGAAATAATTGTTACAAACAGAACCTATCAATGAATACCAGAGTTCATGGGGAGAACAGAAATAGAAACAATGTATTTGCCTGCCTCAAAGGGGTTCCACATTATGTTCCAACCGAAGGAGGGAAGGTACATTAACTCTGTAGGGGAGAAAGTTGGCAGGTGCAACTCTCCATACATCAGATCAGCAGTGATAAGAGTGCCAGCTCCAAGGACAGAATGCCATTCATGTGGCTGCTATTCCTGCCAAACGTGTCTCTTCAACTTAATCATAAAATATCTGATAACCCTAAATTGAAGGACATTCTACAAAATAAAGATTACTCTGATTCAGAGTTCAATGGTTATGAAAATCAAAAAGAGAATGAAAAGAATTATGTAAATAGGAAATCATAGAAAAACAAGAAACGTGTGATAGGATCTTCTGGAGGACGTAGGGCCAAAAAAGATGCTAACCGAGAGAGACAAAATCTAAATGAACTTTGAACATGGGCTGACATGTGAACTTCACACTAGCTTATAGAGATAATAATTGCCTCTGATTATAAGGAGCTAATGAATGGAATATGGAAACATTCCATAGCTATTTCTCAACTCTTCTAAATTTATAATTATCTCAAATCAATTGAAGTTTGTGATTGTTGGATGTAGTCACAAAGTACTATGAAGTATTACACTCTGGTTCTGCTCATAACTAGGAACATTGTTTGAGCTCTACTAAGGTGTGCAGCCACTCAGCAGCTTTCCAAGGACAGGAGAACGATGACTGTGGCTGGAAGGAACCACCTGCCCTACTGAGAATTGACAATGTCCACACTCTGTAACTAGAAGACAAAAAAGTGTATTCACAAGATTATGAGGAGCATTTCCTCATTTCTTAGACATCTTTGTCATCTTGAACAAATACTATTTGTATCCTCATGTCACAGAGACATGTAGAGAAACAGGAAGTGTTGTACTCTGCTAGGATATGCAATGTAATTAACTGATTAATCCAGCGGGATGTTACCTCAAGAACAATGCAATAGAAGATGAATACTCAGTCTACTTCATCTTGTAATAAGTAACAGAAATGATATCCTTAACAGCTACAAACACAAGGATCTTGTTTGTGGGTATACTCCCAGGTTTTCAGAAAATGTCATTAAGTCCTATTTGCCTGGCAAGACTGGTAGATTCCCCTGCATTGAAGGCACAAAAATCTCATGGTAACGGAGATCAGCGTACTCTTTCTAAAAAGAGATCGATTCTTCTGGAGCTATGGTACAGATGGGATCTGTCATGATTCTACTCTGCTTTGATAGCATGAGACCACATAAAGGAACTCTTGAGGAAATGGGCATGGCTCTGTTTAAACTTTTACTTATAAAAATAGACAGTGGAACCAATTTGGTACAAGGTGATATCTTTATGATATTCCAGACAAGGGATGTCTGTTTCTGCTATCATTCAACTGTAAAGATTCAATTTCCAAAATAAGGACAGTTAAAGGTACACTTTGCAACTCTGATAAGTTAACAATACATATTTTGAGTTGTTCAGTCAGAACACAGGATTTCTACATCAATTTAAGTATCACATTTTGTACAAGCTGTATGGTTTAATATGAATTTTGAAGCTATCAAATTTTGACATTTTGGTGTTTAATTGGGAATAATTTAAATTCAAGTTTGTTATGAACTATGAGATCTTTTCTCAAGAATCGAGTTCTCTCTGCAAACTGAAAATGAAGATGGAAAATTGCAAACAAGTCTTTAAATGCCAAACATGGAAGTGCTTATACATGTATATTAGTTTCAATAATTATCTCCAGCATTTTGAGAAAACACAGGATTAAGAAATCTGGACTGCGTTGTGAATAAATGCTATGTGAATTTCAGTGATTTGCAATGTTCCAGGAACATACAATTTTACAGCTTTCTTTTAATCCAAACTTTAAGTGCCAGGTGCAGACATGAAGTAATTTTGTGATAAGTTGGGAAGGATTTATAATTTTAGAAAAACTATTCTACAAGAATACATATAGAAGCACAGCAAAAGAAAACAAGACCACCATAACAACATCACAGATTCAAAATCCCTGCATGCCCTTCAAAAAGTAAAAGAAATGTAGTTTGTTTCTAAGATGTGACTCAACTCTGTATTTTCATCATCCATGAACCAAATCATTCTTTAATTTTTTTGATTATTTATGTCTGATGTGCGGTGTCTGGGAGTTAAGGGAGCTTGGCCTGCAGTGAGTGGGAAATGTATGGCAGTGGGTGAGATGTCCATAATTATCCTAATTCATCCTGTCTTTCTTCCTCATCATACTTGTCTGATGCAAGAAGAGAGATTAGTTCCTAACTATTGCATAAGGACTGTGAACCTTGGAACTGCAGAAGTGGCTCAGTAGTTAAGAACAAGTACTGTTCTTGTACATGACCCCAAACTACTCTGATGGGTACAATAATGCTCAGGAAGTCCACAAGTGCATGGACCAGAGTAGCCAAAAGCAAGAGGCTAGATCAAGAACAATGCACTTAACAGCAAACAGCTCAAGCTTCTTCAGAGGGTACCTATACTTACCTTCAAATATTTCCTTAGTTGGAAAGAGGATGACAGTTATAACAGGCAGTACAATGGCCTCCTACCAAAACTATCCCTGTCCATCTCTCAGAGTAGTTAATGCTGCCTGCCATAACCAATGCCATTTTACCAGTAGGATTCAGGTTATTGACCAGAAAACACAGAACTAATCCAAGTGGTGTTAAAATCCCTACCTAGTCAAAGGAGTGTGAAAATATTGATCTCTTGACATTAGAAAGAGATCTGTGGTGACGGACAGAGATATCTCCAAAGCTACACAGAGAAACCCCATCTTGGGGGCGGGGGGGAAAGGGGAAAGATTAAGGATGAACCAATGAATGCTATTGCAGCTAGGGGCATGAAAGAAATATCTCACAACCACCAGTGAGGGATGTGACTCTGCTAACTCTGATATTTCCTGAGAATGTCACTCTTCACTATGCGTAATTGTGTATATGCAGTGGCTTATAGTGTTGTTTCCTAACAGAAAGAAGAAATTGATGGTGATATATAAAGCACACATCAAGCATGTAACTGGTAGTTCTCATCAAATTATATCATGGCAGAACATATACATTGTAAATACAAAAGACTAATGAAAGACTCAATTGCTATGTTTTGGTTCTACACACAAATAATAAGGTTTGTTTTTTTTTTTTTTTTTTTGAGTCACAAAAAGGAAGGCCATAGAAGAGGAAGGAAGTTGGCTAGAAAAATACTCAGATCAAAGTATAACCAGTAAATAAAGCTCAAACCTTCTGTGGTGTAGAGGAATTCTCCTTAACGATGAAGGAAAGCAAAGACAAGGGGGAGGGGCTGACCAGAGTTTAAGTGAGAATGGCTGAGAGCCAAATCCACTGGACCCCCAATAGCCCATGTCCTTAATTGTCCTGCCTCTCTCTGAACACCTCCCACACCAACCATGGGCCCAATGGGCCACAGTCTGTAGACTCCAAAAGCCTATAGCTGGGAGTCCCTTGATTAATCAAATGCAACAATTCTCATTCCATCAATGCAACTTTGAGCCTACAGCCTAAAACTTTCTGAACTCTATTAGCTGGCCATCAAAATATTTGCAAACAATCCCAATTTCATGAAAGTGTGGTTCAGTGTTAATCATGGAATGTAGGAGAGAAGAGGCATTTCATTAAAAATTCAATTAGTCAACAAAGTAGGCAACAGGAAGAGAATACACTAGAACCAATGCTAGCCTGTGTTGAGAACAGTACTGACTATGCCATTAATCTAACTAAACTCAGGAAAGTCCCAAACACGCACACACACACACACACACAAAGAGAGACAGAGAGAACTTGTCAAGACCCTTCATGATACAATTTCAAGACATAGTTCAACACCTACAGTCCCTGTCAAGACATTATTAAACTTTTAGAAGCAAGTGTGGGTAAATTAACAATGCAGACACGTTCCTTCGCAAGAGAAGTCACTGTTTCTTCAAGTTCAGGTCTCTACTCCCTCTGGTACCTGATTTAAAAGCCCATGGCACAACAGAACACTCCATCCAGAAATCCCGCAGTGTGGTAATCCAAGTCATTCTACACTTCCATCTTTTATACCAAACTCCATCTAGAAACCCAGCAGCATGATGATTTCACACAGAACCACACCTCATCACTTACCACTGAGACAACCTAGAAACATGAAGGAGAGAAGCCTCTTACTCTTGGGTACAACTGAACAAACTGGTGGCAGAAACAGTCTGCCTGTTATAATAGATGCCTCAAAAACAGATCAGAACAGCCAGAGAAGCATGAAGACTATGCTTGTAAGTTTACATTCACCCTCATCAGCACAGATTCCTCTACAAACAAGATTGTGAACCATATTTCCAGCCAAAACATTTCTTCCCTCTCTGTAACCTAAGTATAGGAAAAATTTGTATGAGTTTTCTATATCTATTTCCTTCACCTGAATTCTTTACTCATGTGTAACATGTATAATGCAATCTGATTGCATTATATATTGTATAATGCAAACCTCACAATATGATTCGCAAAGAAAAACTCCCATCATTACAGTGTGTACCAAAACATTATTACTTTACCTTTCCAACCCTTTGAACAATGTAACAACCTCAATGGCCAACAAAATCATATACAAAGCTGTTGTTCAGACTCTAAAATACAGCTGCCTTAAGAAGGTTAGATGCAGATGTGGTATATACTGTCCTTTCCATGTCTCTCCCTGCTTCCGGTTGCAGGTGGCCTTTTCTTAAAGATTTCAAAAACATTAAATCATTTTCTCAACAAACTCTGCTCTATGTCACACTATCATCTTGAAATTCTTTTTCAATTGAAGGGAAGATGGAGGCTTTCCCTCAGCGACAGTCTCTGAAAAGAATACCAAGCTGTCTTCCTCTGCCCCTAACTTTCCTGTCTCTCTTTCAAGAGATTATAAAGCCAAAGCTGAGATCCTAAGATAGGAAAGTTGACTTTATTCCTTTTACTTTTTAGACTATTGGGACCACGAGTCAGGGCTTCCCTGTCTCACTGGTGAAGGCCACTTCCCTTCTTCACCTCCCCAGAGAGTTCTCTCTGGAAGCTGCACTGGGTGCGGTCTGTACTAGAGTTTGGAGCAGAGATCTCCGAGAGTATAAGTTCCTTCCATGGAGTCCGGGAAGACAGATAGCGCTATCTACAGTCTATACATGAACATGAATAAAGGAAAAATGAGATGATAAGTCACTAAAATTCTCTGCCAGCCAAGTCTTGTGAACTCTAAAACTTTGGTTTTTTGGCAATCAATACTCAAAACTTTCCACCCCAAATTAGCAATCTGAAGAATCATTTAATTCCAAGTTTTAGAAGCTGTGTTAAAAGTAGAAGAAGGAGAAGAACATGTCTGTTACTGAGCTAATCAGTCATAAGGACAGAGTCACAGAAACATCTCAACTCCATGTCAGGCCTGGGATGAAGCAAGAGGTCAGCAGAGCATCCTCTTGCACTTAATACAAGACAGTACTGTCAGTGCAGAAACCAGCCTGTTTCCAAGGCAACCAGCAATGTATATGAGGAACTCACTTGAGAGTCAGTAAATCCTGCAAGTGCAGAGTTCACTGTTTGAACAAGACACCCACTGGCAACTTAGCTCCTTCTAAAAGCATGACCAGAAAATAAAGAGATGTTTAACTGCTTTAAACGATAAATGGGATTCACACGACTCAATTGAGACGTGGAGATGGGCAGACAAAAAGAAAATGGGTGACCTAAGATAAAAAGTAAAAAATGATTTATTTTCAAGTTAAAATGAATCAATCAAGGGTGGTTAAGTAGCAGGTCTTTACTACTGGTGTTTGGGAGGCTGTAGCAGGAGGATAGTTAAGTATAGATGATCCAGTACCATACAGAGCCAGGTTCAGAACTCCAAAAGATGCACCAAAAACACATTCTGCTCAAGATTCTGAATGAACATTGGAGATGACACTCACTAAACAGTCGGTGTGCATGCTGACAACAGGAGCCAATATTAGCAAAGAATCAAAGTCCAACAATGTGTTTTATAAAATCAAAGCACCATGTTACATTACAAAATAACTTTCAGTTTAATTTGCATACAAAAGGAAAGAGCAGAGTGTGGATTTTAAAGATCCACTGGGGCATAGACAGGAAGCTTCAAACATTTTCTCAAGTGTTTGTTGCTCTGTTCATTGTTTTAGTGTCTTCCACAGGATAGATGAAGATGTCCTTGACATTAGCTTAAATTATCTCTGGTGTACAGTACCATGCTGATTAAATTAGGCTCATTTTAATCATCTGGCAGGTGTATTCTAAAAGCAACCAAATAATAAAAATTTTAATCAACTCTTCATTAGTACAACCCGTTTAGCAGCACTTTAAAAGGTAAACACACAGTAAATACTAATTGTGTGCCAATCCTCTCTCCCACATGTATGTGATGGGTAGAATCATAAAAACAATAGCTTGCCAGCGTGCCATATATGTGATGGGTAAAAAGAAAAACCCATACAGCTTACAAGTATTCCCTCCAGCCCACACGTCGCTTTCAGTGCTTTGATGCAATGAAACTCCTTGGAAAAGTAAATGCCTTGAAACCTAATGAGTCTGCCTAAGAAGAATAATTCAGAAACTACAACCTAAAGAAAATGGATTCTGAGGAAAGCAAGCCTCTATCTTGCCTTATTTCTCACAGAAAATGTCCCAGAATATGACCTGAAATTGAGCAGGCAAAATGAATAAGGGTCCAGAAGGTGAATGGACAGTGGTGTGAGCCTGGGACCTAGTATTAATGATAGCAAACGATATGGATTGGTTACTGCAAGTATCAAGTACTTACTAAGCTTTTATTACTCTAGAGGAAGTTTCAGAGGGCAGGGATTCTGGGCAGAGTGTGAGGACAGGTACTGAGAAAGCTGATAAGCCATATGATCTATGTTCTGAAGACTAGGGCTTCCTTAAAGATATCCCATCTAATTGACATTTATTCAATGGATGGTCCCAAGAGGATGCAGAGAAAAAACCAGAAGAGTAAACACTCATAGCTGGATCGTCCAATAATAAAGAAGTCATGAGAGCCTAGACTAATAGGAAAGCAGTGGAGTGAAAAGACAATTAAATATATAATTATGGAAATACAGAGCCCAGACTTATCTAAAAGGATTTGGCATGTGTGATGTGGATAGCAGTGGTACATGGGGTTCAGGCTCTCAGTAGGGTGGGTGGGCAAAGAGAACGGCCGAGGACAAACCAGGAATAATGCACTCAGCTTATAGAAAAGCTAAAAGAAAGAGAGACATGGAAACTGTCATACTTCTTACAAATATGGGAAGGAAAAGAAGCCTCTCCACCTGGAGTCTGGGTAAAGCCTCTGCCAGCTAAACTTGAAGGGTTCCAACACAATTAATACTATATGTGCAATTACTACTACCAAGGCATAGATAATTAGTCTTTATAGAAAAATATGTTTAAAGAAATGTTTAATTATCAGCAAAGTAAACTGAGGGCCTAAATAGTAGGACTGTCTAGGTAGGGGCTTTATTTTCCCTTAAATATTTTCTAGGTATCTCCCAAGCAAACCATTAATTTTGTTTACATTTATTTGCAAGTCAAAGTTCTCCGAAACATCACACCTCCAAGGCTGAATGGCTACTGAGAACCTTAGTGACTCGACAGGTTAAAATGTTACAGGTCCAGAGCACAAATATAAATCATCTTGAGGAACCAACGAAATGACTCAATAGGTAGTGTTTGCTGTGCAAGCATGAGTTCAAGTCTCCTGGAATCATGTAGAAAACTAGGAGTGGTTGTATGTTTCTGTAAGCCCAATGTTACAGGACTAAGACAGACCACAGCCATACTCCTCAGGGAGTAATAGAGGAGAATACCCAAATACTCTTACAGTCACCACAAACACTTGGTTCTGACACACATGCATATGAACAGCATGCACATAAGTACATACACTAAAATTAATTTTCAAATGAAATAAGAACATTGTGTTGGACTATCTTTAGTCCCCTTAATAATTATCCATTGCTCAGGGTTGAATGTGACCTAGCATCCTTGTAGGTAAAGTCTTTCACAATGTACAGAGTCTCTAGCTTCCGCCAACCTTACGAGAAGAAAGAAAGCATCTGGGCATCACAGACAGCAGTGGCATCCTCACCTTGCTGCATCCTGACAAGCTAATGTTCTCAACAAAGAATCTGAAAAATATCAATTTATGCCTTTATCTATTGCTATAAAAACTTCACAAGATAGATGTTATTCCGGAACGTGGCATTTAGGGTAATCTATATCTGTGTTCCCCAGGCCATGGTCAATACTTGGTTCCTTTGAGGTGACAGATGTGCTTCTCCTGTGTTGTCACCTGAGATTTCCCAACTTCCTGCCCCAGGTGAATGCTTGCAGTCTGCAACTACCACTCAGAAACACATAAACTTCAGAAAATCAAATCTGGAGCTGGTGAGATTACACCATAATCCCAGCACTCAGAAAGCAGAGGCAGAATTGCTGGGAGTTCAAAGCCAGCTGGGTATATCGCAAGAGTCTTTAAAAACACAACAAAACCAACAAAGCAAGTACTAACCAAAAAGGAAAAGAAATAATAGCTATAAATGCTGTAAGTGGTTCATCACGTATCAAAACCCTGATTTCAAATTAGCATAGAGCTTGCCTAAAAATATGAACAAGCCTAATATGAACAAGTCTCATATAAACAAATCATTAAGCTGTGAACTTTGCTTCAGAAACGGAGCACTGTTTGTAAATTGCTGCCACTTCAGAACTGACCAGATTCAAATGTGTCAGACAGTAAAATACAATTAGGAAAGTGTCAAATCACAAGAGGAAAAGTCACAACAGAAATGGACATCTCACCCTGAGTATAGCAGAGCAACACACGGCATACTGCACTGGGAGGCTGTGATCCTGTGCCTGCAGGGTGACTGAGGCCAGACACTGCAAAGCTGTACACTTTTACAGCACTGTTCACCAAGATAAATCTAAGGCTAGGGGTGGAGGGATGGATAGCACAATCAGTAGGTACAGTGCTGCCATGCAGGCTAGAAACTGAGTTAAGTTTCTAGCACCCAAGTGTAATAAACCAGGTGTGGTAGAGCATATTCAGAATGCCAGAAAAGAGCAGGTAACGACAAGCAAGTCTTTAGGGCTTATTGGCTAACCAACCCATACTACCTGAAGAGCCTCAGACCACTGAGAAAACCAAAGTTTAGAAAAGAAAAACAAACAAAAACAAAGGTCGAAGCCTAAAACACCATCCAAGGTTGCCCCATGGACCCCACGTACAAACTAACTCATGTGATAGGCTCTTAAAAAACTCAGTTCCAATGCCTAGCTGTTCAGAGCTAGCTTGGCATTTCCTTCAAGTCTCTTAAAAGCTGGGCCTATAATTTCCTGGCCCTGGCATCTACTACAGGTGGCAGAGAGGTAGAGAGTATAAAACACAAGAGGAAGGTGTAGTTATAGGAAGTTGTGTTGAGAACAGAGAGTGGAGTGGATGGTGTGGAGCATGGAGAAGCTGTAGGTGGCATGGCAGAAAGGGCAGGTGTCATGAAGGTGATGGGAATTACAAGGTCAACCAAAGAAAGGCAAAATAAACAGCTATGCAGGGCTTGGAGGATTCAAGGGAATTTCCACTCCCTTTACACTGGAAACTGACTGTGACTTTCAAGCCATGACACAGGCATGGATGGCCATATCCATAGCTACAAAACCAAATGGCTCTAAAGAATAAAGTTTTATTGGTAAGCACATTTGTAAGCAGGTGAAAGAAGCTTTGTAAGTAGCATATCTGGTACAAAACCCAACCTGGACACATGGCTGTTTATAGTCACTTGTACAGGGAACGTTCACATATATCCCTGTAGAAGTATCAGTGTTTTCACTATATCTTGGGGTTCTGCCTCAGCTGTCATAGGAGGTGCTAAGTCTTATGATGCTGTATTTCTGGGTTTTAAGAACACTGGATTCCAACTGTCACCTGGTCTGGTAGCTTTAGGAGGTATAAACACTGCCTTGCAAGAACTGATTATTCAATGTTCAGGAACTTAGCCATCTACCTATTAAGAAGGCAACAAAAATCAAATTACATAAGAATACAATTAAATTAAAATCAAAACAAATCCTTACAATTCACTCCTTCTGATTTACTAAATCAGCATAGTCCCTAACAACAACCCGTAAGTGTTTGTCCTTATACCCACCACTAAGCATCACCTCACCCCTCAGGGAAACGTCTCTGCAACAGAGACCATTACAGAAAAGACAATCGATTGAAATGCAGAGTTGTGGAGCCCAGTCCCAATGGATACATCCCAACACACTCCTGAAACCAAGAGCCAGAGAATACTATGGAAGAGAGAGCCAGAGGATCGGAGTTTACCAAGAGACACACGGTGTCTCCAAGTAATCCAGAAGCTACACTCAAAAGGGCTCACCAAGATGACCACCCAATGTGAGCTGAACAAAGATGACACCATTGAACATGACAAACTGTCAAAGGAAAAGTCCTCAAAGCCTCAGCCATAAAGGAAGAAATACAGGCAAACGAGAAAAGCTAAGAAGATGAGCAGCAGCCTTCCCCAGGGAGAGCCTGCCAAATAGACTAATCCTGTAAACATACATATAAGTGACATTATATGGACTCAACGGGTTACTGTATATACAGTATATATAAATATAACACACACACATGCAACAACAATTAGTGGGAAAAAAAGAGGCCATAAATTTGAAGGAGAGAAGGGGGAGGTACATGGGAGGCCTTAGAGGGAAGAAAGGGAAGGGAGAAATATAATTAAATTATTAACTTGAAAAATAGTTATTATTTAATAAAGAAAAATAAGGTAGAATGCACTACTTCTGAAGTACTTCATTAGTTGACTACTAACAGTGGCCTTTGCCTGTATTTAGGTGTACTGTCAGTGTATGCAGAAGGGAAGCTTCCAAAGCCCTGTTCGCCCTTCCTAATGTCTGAACGCCATTAGTCCCCTCACTACAACAGCAGCAGCACAAATCTCACTGGCCTTCCCTTGTCTTGTATGGTAGCCAGGCTGTGCCCAGGTGCCCTGCTGTGCATTTGACAGAGATTCATTGTCAGAGTCAAGCCGGTGCCCTGTATACCATGAGTGTGGTCTGGTCAACAATCACTGAGGGCTCTTTATATATTTCTGTTCTTAGAGACACGGTCTCACTGTGTAGCCCAGCTGTCCTAGAACTCATTGCCAATCTGGCCTACAACTCAGAAATCTATCTGCTTCTGCCTCCTAGAGTACTGGGATCAAAAGTAGGCACCACCACCACCTGCACAAGCTTCTTTATCAACCAGCCAGTTAATAAGATGCTTAGAGGATGCTTTCTTAACTGGCAAAGGAAAAAAAAAATGTGTTATCCTTCACTCAATTCCAGGAGAATAGTTATTTTATACATGGGGAAATGCAAGAAGCACAAATGCAAAGGAAAAGTAAGAACTTCAAGAGCTTGAGCAACCGACACCAAGAATATTTGTTTAGAGAAATGAAAACCTTAACATTTGTAATCTGCGGCTTAACTGTCTAAACTGTAGAGCTATAGAGGATGAAGCAGGGCTAGTCAGATGGCTCAGCAAGGTAAGTCACCTGCTGCCAACACTGACAGCCTGATGTGCCTTGGACCCATATCATCCCAGGAGAGAACTAAGTCACACACACACACACACACACACACACACACACACGCGCACACACGCATGCACGCACACACGCACGCGAGCACACACACACATCACACATGGGGGAGGGGAAGAGAGAAAATGTTAAACATGAAGCATGCTTTCATATAGTTTTAGGAAGAAAAACAGCACTATCATTTCTAAATCTCCTGCCAGGAAGTGACACATTGCTGTGATACACATATTGTAAATAAGCTGTTTTTCATAATTTTTGTTTAGAATTCACCATTTTCACACAAAACTAATGATAAAACAACTGTTACTTCCATCATCACAGCATGCCAAAATCATCAATGTTGAAATTAACTTGGAAAGTCCTAACATATGTACTGGAGATAAAATACAGCTAAGTCAGCCTTGAAAGCATGAGAACATGAATTCAATACCCAGAACCCACAGACAGACAGACAGACAGACAGACAGACAGACAGACAGACAGACAGACATGGCAATGCATGCTGAAAAGGAAACAGAGTGGGACTTGAAGGCCAGTTGGCCCGGCCTGCTGGCTGAGATCCCAAGCAGTGAGAAAGCTTGTCTAAAATAAAAGGGTTGGCAGTGCTTGTATACATACAACATTTGAAGCTGTCCTCTGTCCTTCGACACACATGCATCTGCACCCCTGCCCCCAACCTTGTTAGTTGACTAATGTCAGGGTGAGGAAGTAAACAGGAGAAAGAAAGGAAGAGAGAGAGAGAGAAAGACAGACAGAGAGAGAGAAAAAACACTAAAGCAGAAAAAATAGAAGTCTACCAGCTAGCTATTTGTCATGCCTGCTGATTCAGACCACAGCGTGAGCTGAGTTTGTCTTGAGAAAGCTGATCTTCCACGATCAGCTTCTCTGCAGCCAGTTCACTGTGAGAGGAAGACCAAGACTGTTGGGCCTAAGCATGGTAAGCCAGATGTTTCTCGTCTTCCAAACTCTGGAAAACAAACGTCTACCTACAGCAGACAAACAAGCTGCAAAGCCACAAGTTAGGAACTCTTTCAAAAATATAGTTTTTAATCACAGCCTCATAAATCTTCATCATTATATTTAAAAGAACTCTAATTACATTCGGGGGGGGAAGTGGATATACACATTGGCACTAATGAGATCTCAGGACACGGATGGTTTCAAAGCAGCAGCTAGCAACCTAAGATGCATTTTGAAATCATTTGCATTAAGCACAAGTTTTATCAGAAGGCCAATTAATAGTCAATTTAACAGCTCTGCAGAAAGAGTACTAAATTAAGTGTGTCGACACCATATATTTGATATCAGGGCCCATCTCACATGCATCAAGAAAATTACATGAGTGAAGGTAGTTCTCAGAGATGAGAACAAGTGATCATTGGTGACTCTCAATTGTGGTTGACAAGTCTAGTTGTTTTCAACATCTGGTAGAGATGACACCATTAAAAGAAGCTCAGTCCCTGCAGGTCTTTCATGAGAAGCAAAGAATAAATTAACTCACACTCCCCGTGGGATAGTTTTTTAATTATGGAAAACAGTAATCCCAAGTTAAGTGAAGTAGATACATTAGAAACAAATGCAGCAAGTTAGTATCTTAGAAACATAACTTTTAATCATTTTCATTAAAATTAAGCCAATACTCTATGTATACTATCAAAATTCTTCAAACTCTACATTATCCTAGCCTCATATTAGTCATTTTCATTCTCCCTGTAACATTCCCAGACAAGCCACTCTTGACTGTCTGGAAAAGTGGCTTACTATGATAGCTGGTTTGATCACCATAGGGTACTAAGTTTAATTATCTCAAGTGTTACGTACATGGTGATATATATGTATGTATAATTTTTCCTGGTTTATATATAATAGCATGTAATCTTATAACCCTTCACCAAGAAATTCTCCAAATATGGTTGTTGTACCCGAGAATTTGTTAGAAATGCAAAGATTAGTACCCTCTGAATCATAATCTTTGGATGTGCAGCCTAGACACCTGCAATGCAGAGTTTAATTTGTGGGCATTGCCCTCATCTTATAGAGATGACTATGTGGAGATAAAGAACAAAGTATCACTGGAGTCCTTTTAAGACCCGCTGTTTAATGAGACAATGCTGTAGCTCCTGCATTCGGGTTATCACACTGACATGCTCAAACCAAGCAAAGAGCAAAGACACAAGGATGAAGTTGGGCTTTTATTATTAACCATTGTATGATCTGGCTCTCACACTGGAATTATGTGTGCAATGTGCTGCCAAGGAAGTAAAGATGTTCCAGACTGTACCTCTACCATAAGCCTTTTGGCACTAATGAGACCTCAGGGCAAAGATGGTTCCCCAATGGCAGCTAGCAATCTAGGATGCCTTTTAACATCTTTTGCATTCAGCACAGTTTTGTCAGAAATTATAAATGAACAGAAACTTATATGCACTGTCTGAAGATACTTTTCTGTTGTTGTGATAAAGCACCATGAACAAAAGCAACTTATGGAGGAAAGAGTTTATTTCATCTTATAGTTCTCAATTCATACTGCATCACTGAGGAGAGATGGAAGAACTCAGAACAGGAACCTGGAGGCAGGAACTGAAGGAGAAGCCATGAAAGAATGCTACATACTGCCTAGCTTCTCATAGCTTGCTCACCCTGCTTTGTTATATATAACTAAGAACCACCTGCCCAGGGTGGGCATAGACCACAATGGACTGAGACCTCCCACATCAACCACTAATCAAGAAGATGCACCACACGTTTGCCAACAAGGCAGTCAGGTGGGAGTATTTTCTCTATTGAGGTTCCCTCTTCCCGAATGACTTTATTTAGTTTCAAGTTGACCAAAAAAAAAAAACCCTAACAGGACAGTAACTGACTCTTCAACCATCACAACATAATAGCAAGTAAAACATAGTAATAAATTCCTTTTCACCAGGTTTTGATTAAGTGAAAATAAATTGAATATACCCCACCCTGCTGCTTTTGCAACCTGCTTACCTGTCCCAGAATAAAGGCAAAGTTTTCATGACTGGTTGGATTACTCAGATCCATAACCCAACACTCCCACCTGAAAGCATGAGCCGAACAAGCCAGAATGAAGACACACTTTTCAATTAGTATCTCAATTCAAACTTATGGAAAAGCATGTGAACACCAGGCACCACTACTGCCCAAAGCCTCATCTGCAGAGATAAGCACAGAAGGAGGGAGCAATAGTAACTGTGGCAGTTTGAATGAAGATGTCTCCAATAGACCCACAGGGAATACTATTGGGTGGTGTGGCTTTATTGAAGTCAGTGTGTTGCTGATAGAGAAAGTTGCCACTGAGGGCAGGCTTTGAGGTCTCAGATGCTCAAGCCTCACCTGTATGTCTCATTCCTGCTGTCTGCAAATCCAGGTATCCTCTCCAGCACCATGTCTGCCTGCATGCCACCATGCTTCCTGCCATTTAGTCCATGATAATAATGGACTAAACCTCTCAACCATAAGCTAGCCCAAATTAAATGTTTAAACTTCTGAGAGTTGCCACGGTCCTGTTGTCTCTTCACAGAAATAAAAGTGTTACTAAGACAGTAACAAAAGACTATGTGCAGTTCTTTCAAGCATGAAATCTACCAGCAGAGATGCTGAATGAAAATTAAATATATTACATTAATTTTAAAAGCTCAACATCCTCAAAAGTACACAAGGAGACTGATTAAGCAGGGTGGAATGGCTCACATATATAACCACAACATGTGAAAGGTAAAGGCAGGAAGGTCAAGAGTTCAAGGTCATTCTTGATTTCTGAGTCCCATCTGAGTTATATAAGACCCTGTCTGGATGACACCCATTGTGTATGCATATGTATGCACACATACAATGAGATAAATGAAAGAATGCTACATGTTATTTAAAACCTATCTGTGCATGTATCCATAGCTGTGGAGAAGGAAACAAGAAAATTCACCAAATAATAACAAACTGTATAAGATAATTAATATTAAAGAATTGTACTAGGGACATTTTGTAATGTATACCCCTTTCCCTCTCAGTTCTTTATACTACAAATGTGATTTTACAGTCAAGTGAAATAAAAATCAAATATATGTTCTTTAAGAACTTAGCAAAATATTAAAATAATAGATGTTATCGGTAAAGTAATGAAGATTTTGATATTTGAAATTAATGTTTTGTATTAAAATTTAAGTGTGACATGTTCTAAATATACTTTTATACAAAGAAATCAGAGCTGTGTAGACTCCAGCAATAACCAACACCCATCTCATCAACAAATTTCAGACCCCCCTGGGAACAGAGACAGCTTCAGTGGAATTTACCAAGGTGGCGTTTCTCATCTTTCACATTGTTTTTGATATTTAATGTATTCTTAAGGCTTAACACAATGAACAAGCACATTAGAATTTAAGACCACCCTAGACCTTGACAGCCAGATAAAACATGGTTATTACTCCGTGAGCACAGTTGAAGCCAGCTAAAACAGCCAGGAATTACTGGCCTATTGTCTGGTTTTGAAAATACACAAAAGCAAGAAAATACTCTTAAATGTTTAGCTTACTCTCCTAGCACATTATCTCATAAAATTTAGTTATGCAATATTTGATAATAAAAACACAAAAATGTTCCTGGTCTATGTGGCTCATGAAACTTTCAGGCCTTATGCAAATTTATAGAGTAGGGGACATGACTGGATGGCTCACCAAAACTGAAGAGTAGGTTCCCATTGTCGGCCTTCTTCTATTAACAGGTCAAACAAAGGAATAGCAGCAATTATTAATATGCGACAGGAAATATTTTACAACAGATTACACATTCTGACTGAACTCTTTACACTGGCATTTAAAAATAGAACAGTGGGAGTTTCAATTGGCATTTTTTACCATCCATTTTAAATGTAACATAAGTAATCAGCCAGAATACTGCTGCAACATCTCTCCCTTTGGGAAGATAACGAATATTACATGTACCACGTGTATTAAATAATTATGACTGGAAATCATCATAGCACAACGAAACACAGGTGTCACTGCCAAGAATTCATCCAGGGATGTATTACACCAAGACACATGCTTTTAAGCTTGGTAAGAAAATCACACTTCGTTCTTAACATTACACAGAAATAATAACCACAGCTTGGAGAAAGGACACCCCCGAGAGTTCCCAAAGGGACAAATTGTCACTGGATATTTTCCTGTCCCTCTGATGCCATGACCTGATATTCATTGTTAAGAGAAGATTCCAATTTAAATACTGCTACTCAGTGATCACAGAAGAAATACATTGTTTAGTCAGGAAAGATAGACTTGAGGCAATGACTGTGTTTAAAACTCCAGCTAGAACATTTGACCATTGATTCTTGCAGCTGCTGAAACCCTGGCCTGTATTATTAGGTCTTCACATGAACTACCTGCCATGATTTCCTGTAACTGTGCTTCCTCCTGTTGAAACAAGGCAGATGGAGGCAGATAAGACACACAAAGGGGCCACCCTCTGCAGGCTCAATTTGCCTGAATCCTCCCATTTCACTCCTTAATTTGTATCAGGGAGTTCAGCTACATTTCCAAAACCTTGTTTAGAGCCAATAATATTTACTAATCACACAAATTCAATCTTCTATATGTCACAGGCAGTCTTTGTCTTCCTTTGTTCTACAATTCCCACAAAATCTCCATTAATAAAAATGATGAAAACTCCACTATCAAACAGTCATGACACTTAATGGGACATGGTAGCCTCTAAACCCCCTATCTTCATGTGTTCTTACTGATTTCCACACCAGGGGCAGAATGAAGGTGACTCATAAAGACCTTGAACTGACTTCACTTTGGCAAATACTATGAACAAACAGACCTGTACAAGTTCTAATATCATCCCCATCACACCCCAAAACCAATGACTGCTCTCAGAAGTAGCCAGCTTTGGAAGAACAGTACCCCAGATAGAGTTGTTCTTACACCTAGTTTCAGCTAGTCATGGTCCATTTGCTGATCCTTTCCAAGACTGCTGAATGCCCCATGTCCTAGGTGAAGGGGGATAGACATGAGTGTGGTAAGAAAAGAGAAACCTGTGCACAGTGGCAGTGATGCTGCTAAATTGCATCACTGTGAGGTAGATTCCACCTTCCGTGTACATCAAGCCTCCCATTTGGTGGGGAAAAAAATCAGAAAGTACAACCTAAACCTTGGTGATCATGTTCACAGAAGTTTAAGAAGAACAGTATGAGGCCACCACGATGGCACATGTCTCTAATGCCAGCACTCAGGAGCCAGAGGCAGGAGCTCCAGACCAGCCTTCTCTACACTGTAAGCTCTAAGCCAGCCAGGACTACACAGTGAGACTCTGTTTTTTAAAAGTAGAAAAGAAAAAAGAAAACTAATGCCTCCCCTCAGGTCCTATGTGATTTTACAGTCATTCCATAGTTGGAGATAATTAGGATTTTCTTCCAGCTCAGGGAAAAATACACCACTTTGTTGTGCTCTTTTAACTATTAGTTTAAAAATAAAACAGCAGGAGTATGATATTAAAGGTTTCTCCTCAAAAACAGAATGCTTTTCATTATTTAAATGATCTACTCATTTTTCACTTACTCATTATTCTTTACGAAAGTTGTCTGTACAGCCCTTACCCACAGCATCAAAGACAAGGACTCACATGCCCTGCACTTTAGAACACAGTCCCACTTGTGTGTGCCAATTAATGCCATGAATATGAGGGAAACTGTCTTAGTTTACCCAGGTCTCCTGAGCTCCTGTTACACAAGTGTGTTAAAATTGATTATCTACTACAAAATGCAAATAAAAGACAGTGACCTTGGATCAAATGAAATTGTCAATGAAAACTCTAGATAAATGATATAATATATGAGTATGAAGTCTCGGGTGTAAAATTTCAAAATCACAGTCCTTTGCACAAATGTACATCCAGGAGAAAAAGCAATGTCTGCGCTTTGAGTCCAGAGATGATGACTAGCTGGGAAAGGCAATGACGTCAGAAAACTCAGCCACTAGTACCAACAGTACACAAGCACACACAGGGAGATTTGGGGTAACAGAAAATAATAACCCTAATGCCTTTTGGCTGGCTGAGTACTTTGACCTGAGATGGCTTCAGATACAACCTTTCCCTCACTCCACCATCTCCCCAGAGGCAGGTCACATAAATGAGACAGCCTCTTCTACAAGGCAGGCAAAAACACTCCAACGCCTTATCCCAGAGTCAGCGGCTCTAGAAATAGTTCACAAACGTCCTTCTGCATTTCTGTGTAAGAGCTGGTCACAAAACAGCCTCACGTAGTCTGAAGCAGGCCATGAGGCCTTGGTTTCATAGAGGCTTTGCCTCACACCCTGGGGAAAGAAAGAACTACCATGGTGGTCCACTGAACTATGTCCTCGGCCATTCTCCATTCTCCAATCACATTTCCACACAGCTGCCATAAAGCCATCCAACAAGTTTCTTCTTCTGAACCAGTTGTTAAGTACATCAGTGTCAGCTATGAATAAGATACTAGAGGGAAGAGGAGGGGAGGGGGTACAGCACCCTGCTACCCTGACAATTGCCATAATCTTTAGCTCTTTAACCAGCTAAGGCTAGCATACAATTAAACCATCAACCTGCCATTACAGACATTCACTCACATAACTGACCTAACAGCATATTCTCTTAAATCAGCGGTTCTCAATCTTCTTAATGCTGCTATACTTTAATACAGTTCCTCATGTTGTAGTGACCCCCAACCATAAAATTATTATTAATTTTAATGTAATCTTAATCATAACTGTAATCTTACTACTGTTAAGAATCATAACATAAATATCTGTGTTTTCTAAATAGTCTTAGGCAACCCCAAAAGGAGTCACAACCCAAAAGTTGAGAAACACCACCTTAAAGGAATAGAAATAGCAGACCTAACAGGCTACATCAATATCAAAGAGCCTAGGAATTCACTGACCACACCTTCTTTTTGACTGACCACCCCACTCCCCAAGGCTTGAGGTAGGCCAAGGGAGACTGTCCAGGTTTCATCTGCACACAGGGTTTATAGCAAAACAAAGAACAAGGATGCTAGAAGGCAGGCCTGGAGAAACAGTAGTTTCCTCCCCTACCATCTCCAATCCTGTGAACCACAAGGCCTAAGAGTCCAGGAAGAACAGCAGCAGCAAAGGTAGCCCTATCCCACCCCGCCAGGCCCCAGCACTCAACTGCAGGACACTGGGTGGGCCTCAGAGAATCAGAAAAAGATCCCCATGTCCCCAGCTACAAGTAAACACGGGTTAGTCCTATAGAGAGTGGGCACAGTTGCATACATCATTTACATAAAACTAATCAACAGGATTAACTGCTCATACACCCTTCATTTGCATAAGCAGACTGGAGGGGGAACCTTCTCTGGAAAAACCAGCTTTCCTATCCTTGAAGTAGAATGCTTGCTGGGAGATCAGTCTTCTGGGTTCACAAACTAACTTGTTTCTTCGTTCCCTCCTTCCCCAGTTAAATAAGCCTTTCTTTTCCTGAAATCCTTTTCTAGTCTACTTCACAGTCGGATGTGGGGAAGCACAGGATGACAGTGGCTGCAGCCACATGTAAGGACATGAGCCAACCCTGTCTTTTCCTCAGAGATTGCTATGCTGAGCTAGACCCCACAGGCAGAAGAATGATGGACCTAACAAAAGACGACACCAGGGTAAGCCAACACACTGTGAAGAGTTAAAAATGTGTCTTAGAAAAAGGAGTGCCAATTCAGTTTTCTTGTGACTTTCAAAGTATCTACACTTTGACCACAGAAAGGAATGGAGGAGGGCTGGAGGGGAAAAGAAAGCTATTGTATAACTACGCATGTTCAAAACCATGCTTTGGGTAGCCACGTTACAAAAGACATCCCGTGACATGTCAGAGTCACACTGCCAAGAAAAGCAAATGAAACTTTGAATAAAGAGCTCAAACAACAATTTAAATCGCAAGCTTCAAGAATCAGATAGTTTACTGCTTATAGTAAAAATTTAGTTTTAAGGAACTGTAATAAATGAAGAAAGAGGCATTTAAGATATGAAAATAGCTAGCATTGTGTTTACCTGTATCTATGCTACCCTGGATTCTAAGCCACTTCAATCAAATGACCTACACAATAATGTGACACTATTAAGGTGACATACAATGGGGCTGGACTTTGAAGTAAATGTGAACATAGCCCACATGGGTGATCAACACTGGTCTAGTGAGTCAGAAAACACTCAGTGCACACTAGAAATCCTCCAGATCTCATGCTCAGAGTGCGGCTGTGGAGAGCCAAAGAGAAACTGTCCCGGGAACTGTTGTGTATTCAGAGAAAATAGGCCTTGAAAGGTCTCCCAATTGCAACAAACTGAGTTGCCAGCCACAGGAAGATGTGACTGTAAAAGTATTACAAAGGTGCTATTGGGAGTTCACAGACTCTGAAATGACAGCTGACAAACCTTCCTGGAATGGATCTAAACCCGCTGAATGTAGATGAGAGTCTAGTGGTGTGGGCAGTTTCTGGAGCCTCTTGCAGTCAGAACCGAGTTTATTCTTGGTGCATGAACTGGCTTCTCAGAGCCCATACCCTGCAGGGGAATACCTTACTCAGCCTTGATACTGGGGGGTAGGGGAGGACTTGGTGCTACTTTATCTGGACATACCAGACCAAATTGACTCACCTTGGGATTTCTTGTCCTCTCTGGGGAGTGGATGGAGGGTTGGAGTAGAGAGAGGCTGGGGAAGGACTGGGAAAAGGGGCGTGATGAAGAGCAGTGGTGGGTATAGGGAAAAATTTAAAAAAAAAAAAAAAATGTTACATTGTATCAATGGCAAATTCTCAAGGAGCCTGAACATACATGGGGGAGAACAGACTGGTGTGAAGAGCCATTCCTGCTCCAGCAGCATGCTCCAGTACTGCTGTATGCAGATGATGCTAAGAACAGCTCATTACAACATTTATGTATTTAGATAAGAGACAAGCAATGACTCCCAAGGCAAATGTGAGATCAGATGTTTCCATCCATCACAACCAGAGGCTGCAGAAGAAAGGTGTGCTTTGTTTCTAACTGGCCCAAAGCAGCCAGAGCAGATAAACAAGCATTGTTTTCAGCCAAACCAAGGCTCAGACCTTCATCAAAACCAAAGAAGCTTTACCAGATTCTACTGAGGCAGGCTGATGGCTCAAATCCTGGGGCTCTGGTGAGGTGAGGTGCCAACTGCTGTTTTATGTATTTTACTGTTAGACCAGTATGCATTTAACACACAAATGCCAGCAACTCCAGAAACAAAATACAAAAATTTATTGTAGATGTGCTTTTAAGTTTGTGTCAATTTACTATCCATCAGCAAATTCTACTGCCAATTAGCACCTTAAAAGTTGTGTGTAAATATTTGAAAAACATGTTTGCAATTAAAAGGAGGAAATATTACACATTAAAATCAGGAAGGGACTTTAGGTTAAACGCTGGAAGGTAGCTGATTCTCAAGACATCACATTTTCACAGTTTAACACAAAACGGTATATCCACCCTGAAATAAAGCATAACATGCAGCTTCTACTTAAAATTCAGCAAATGTCAATTATTGTTTACTACTTCCAAAGCTAATAGGTTCTCTAATTGAATGTAAGAGGTTTAAACTTAGGGCATCATTAACTTACATGCCATGTCAGTAATGAAGTGTTGACAAGCACTTTCAGTACAAACAAGAGAAAGTTCCAGAATTTTTGTATTAGCTTTTAGTGGCTGCCCTTTTTTAAACAATAGGGAAAGTTAGTGTCCAACACTATGGTTCAAACCAAGCTTTAATTCTAAGTAAACTAAAAGGAACAGAAAACTGCCATGACATACAAGACAAAATTTCTAAATACTCCTAATTATCATAGAAAGTAATATAATCCCCTCCCCCCAAAAATACAAAAAGTCACAATTAAACCAAACAACAGCCATTTATCCAAAATCAGAGTCTCACAATTTTGGGGCACGGTGTTTGTTAGCTGGGCTTTGAAACTAGGTTAAAATTATTAATAGAAAAAATAAGTTATGCCTTATTAAAACCAAAACAATTTCTTACAATATTCATTCATGAAGAAAGGTCTAGAAAACTGACAGATATTAAAGTGATGATACCATGTTTCAGGATCTAGTTCAGATTAAATTGATAGATCTAGTCTTTTCAAAATGATAAAGGGAAGGGTCGCTGAGATGGCCAGGGAGTAGAGGGACTTGTCTCTAAGCCCCACTCCCACAGTTCATCCTCTGACCTCTACATACATGCACACACAAAAAGAATTATTTTACTTTATGGTAATTTAAGGAGTGATAAGGCAGGGGTAGAAAAGTAGAAAAGAATTTGGGAGCAGTGAAACTGTACCTTCCAGTTTATAATGCTGTCATTTTTATTTGTACAAATCCACACAATGTGCAACACCAAATGTCACTCTACTGTAAGTGATGGGACCTAGAGGTCCGTCTACTAAGGCAAATGCAGTGTGAGGAAGATGCTGGTGGTGGGGTGCTGGGCAAAGGCAGCAGTGGGACTAGTCTCTTCACCATACACTCTATTATGTATCAACAGTAATTAGACAGAGCAGTAAAGTTATGATCTGACTGTTTCGTTCACAAAGAACGTGAGGCCACATTTCCTATTAAAAATGGCAGGAAGTTTTTCTCCCATGTCAGAATTTGGTTAGAAGACGAATCTTTAATATTGTATACATGGAAAAACAATTTTCAAAACCTGAATCAGAGTAAAATAAGAAAAATTACAGAACCATGAAACCACAAACACTTTCTTTTTTTATGTATGAGCACGTAAGGCAAGTTACAAGGAGGTATATCATATGACTTCCATAATGCACACTATCTTACATTATTAGTGTACACTAGTTTCACATGTCTTTCATATTTTTATCTTTTATTATTTTAAACCCCAAAGGCCATCTCACTCTATGACAGTGATACTTGTCATCCTCTGAAAAATACCTCTTCCACCAAGACACTCTCCATTTGCCATGCACCCTAAGGAGTAAAGTAGGCCTGATGGACATGTCATTGAATGACTCTATTCTACCATCCATGACAGTTGTTCTCACAGCCCCTTTGAGGACCGCTGATGAGAACCATCTTGGGCACTTGTTCTGATATGGCCCAATGGATTACATCCCATGGAACTTTGGGGAGAAAGACAGGCGTGTCTCTGGGTGGACCGAACTGCTATCAGAAAGACACAGCAGTGTGAAACAGACAAACAAGGGTGGCAAAGAAGGTGGACCACAAATCAGGAGAGCAGAACTGGGGGACACTGGGATTTCTAGAGTTTCCAGCGAGTTCCTGTACTGTGTGTACTGGTGTCCATCAGCTTCCTGTACTGCATGAAGCTAGAACGAGCCCCACCCACAGCACTACAGCTTCATGTAGAACAGCAGGGCATTTAGGATGCATGTTATAACCAGAAAACTACCAAGTAGGATAACCAGAACACATTGGCCGTGGTGTATTAGCAGCAGCATTATAGCATTATAGTTAATTATCATTATGGCATTCAAGGCTCCTTTCCAGTTAAGGATAGAGACACTTGTGGTATTTCTGCCTGTGTATGAAGTAAATGAAGACAAAGATGCTCCTCCTCCTCCTCAGAAGATGCCACATGGTCACTCCTCTTCTTCACATCTTGAATGTAGAGAATTCCTTGCTTTGATTTAAACTAACAAACCTCATACCTTGCTACACCAAAAGGAAAGCTAGCATTGCTTTGCAGAGGTTTATTTATGACTTGTCTTTTTCCAAAACTAAGATGAGTAAATGTTGCTACACAGAATCTAGTAGCTAGAGTTTTTAATAGGAATTTTGCCCTCTTGTATGAGCCTCATGGAATTGTAGGCAGGAACTGAAGAATATAATTGCCTTGCTTTTATGCTTATTATTTCTAGTAACTAATATCACGTGTTAAATCATATGCAGCATGGGGAGGAGTTCTCTTTTATAACAGCCTGGTGACTCTGCTATCTTAAGTGTGTAAGAGGTTAAAGGTAAACTACTGCAAAAAAAGCAAAGGTACCTCAGGTCTACTTCTAACTTCCTGTCCTCCAACCCAGACACGCTCAAACACTTCTCATTACTCTGAAGCCATTATTAGCTCTGTAAATACATGCCATGTGTTTCTTCTTTCATTGGCTGTTGTATGTGTACCGTACTGGGAATCCACTCTGGGGCCCCACACTAAGCCAATGCTCCTTTACAAGCTGTACCCCACTATCTTTTCAGGATGAGGTAAATTCCCTCCATGTTGAAAGCCTATTGTATCTCTAAATCAATGTCCTTTTAACTGTTTTTGAAACACTTTGATAAATCATTCCACCATTCTAATCCCTCTGTTTTTCTGTGTGTCTTTTTTTAACAAAGGTGACTGCTATATTTTGCCTTGTATTTTAATTAATTGTGTTCACATCTTACAAGAGCTCATTTTGACTGAATCGATCTTATTGGCAAAGTAGTATTTTTCATTGATCTAGGATTTAAAAGGCTTTGTTGGCTCATTGATGGAAAGTTGTTATGATCCTCTAAACCCCGAGCACTCAGTGGACTAAACTGGCCTCTTATAATCATTAAATTTATTCCTGTGCATTTTCCAGCAGATGTTATAAATAAGCATTGGGGAAGTAGCCAGATATGTATTATTATTAAAAGCTCAATTTGTTTTAAACAGTGAGCCTTAGGCTATTTACAAGATCATCTCAAAGAAAGCTGAACACTGAACACTGAGGGAAGAATTCTACCTGAGATACACAAGCAGCATTTTGGGAGCAGGGTGGAGAGATACATGTCAGAACCTCAAGGTGGCCAAATTTTAGCTACCTAGCAAACCAAGAATCCTCATGTGAACACATATCTGTGAGTGTCACATCATCTATAAATGACTCCTGTCTCCACAGCTTAACAAAGTTACTTCTCCGACAGAAAACAGTTACATGGCAGTCAATGGAAAGGGTCAGGACAAGAATCTGCCCTCGTTCAATCTATGAGGAGTGACTTCAACAATGAATAACAGACTTTGGAGGTTCATTGTACAGCCACATAGCAAACGAGAAAGATGTCATCCTAAATGTTGCTGCCTCAGAGGAAACCTTGATGGTTTAAGAGTGTGGGCCTGGCAGATGTTAAGGCTCAAGAACCAAAGGTGTTCCCAGGAGCTGAGCTGAGCTGAGATTGCTCATGTTACATAGAACAGACATTTAACAGGTGTCTGTAGAAAGAAGAACTGTTCTGTTCTTTAAGCACAGAGCTTGAAAGGCTTAACAAAGCCAGCCACAGGCTATGCTTTCACTAATTAGCATAAGTAGCATGTAGTATGCTTCCTACACATACTATTGCAGAGTTGTTCAAAATAGATAGATGTTGGCCTTCCCAGGAAAAAGAAACAAGTGAATTTTAAGACTTGGATATAAAATATCACAGGTTACTCTGACTACTAGAAAAGAAATTAGGTCCCAGAGAAATATTTTGTGAAATTTTCCTAGACTTTCTAAAAGGTACACCTGTGCATATCGGTAATATGTCTCAAACCTCAATCAGTTATGATTCAAAATTGAGTCAGGTGGAAAGACTTGACAATGCCACAGATAATTTCCATGAGCGTGTATGTTTGCATACATCAAATTAACATCCAGTGTGTTCAAAATTTTGTAGGTAATTTGTTCAACACTAAGGATGTAATCATGAAGAAAGGACTGGAGCCCAGCCAGCACAGTGCCACAGGAGGCAGCAACGCCCCCTTACATAGAAACCTGCATTTCCAGTTCTTCCAACTGACAACTGTGCATTGACAGTTCTGGTATTAACAATAATTCCTATACTTGGAAGTGACTACTCACAGATAAAGACTTTTGTTTTTAGAACTCCATAGAAACAAAGCTTTGGCAAGAACCAGGGGTAGCCCCATGGGTGAGAGAATATAAAGCAGAAACAGTCCACTGAGTTACTTTAAACCTCCTTCTTTGGACAGATCCTGATGGGGCTTCATGAGATGCAATGATGGCCAACACAGGCCAGTGTCTGTCACGGTCGCAGCACTTTGCACTAGCACAGCTTTCTCATAAAAGGGTAACAGAATCACACGTTAAGTCTCCATCCTTCCCCCCAGAACATGTACTTGGTGAGGACATGCTGTAGACACTCCCTGTAGTAATGTTTGATTTCTTTTCCATGTGTGTTGCTGTGTGCTGGGAATGATCCCAGGACACACATATACTCTGCCACTGAACTGTGCCTTCAGCAACTTCTTTAAAGCAAAACATTCCTGGCAGTAAAAACAGGTGTCACTGGCACTGAAAATGAGCATAGAAGAGTTGAGTTCCAACCCAGAGAAGACAGGAGGGGATTCGAAGCATAGTTTTCCTTACTGAGGACATCTGATGCAAACTGCATCGGAACTCCAGTCTCAAGGGGATGAGAGTACGGGATAACGATGCTGCGGAATCAGAAGTTCACTGCAGTGCTTTATCATCACTCTCACCCCTTCCCGTGCTCCAGGATTTAAACTGCTCCTAACTAACCTAACAGCAGCCACCGTGACAATTATCATGGAGAAAGGATGGGAATCCTATCTCATGAAAGCTGCAATAAAGTTTCCTTTAAATCGGTTCCAGTTCCCATTAATCCTTACTCAAAACTGAACTCATTAAAGTCAGGTGCAGACGGTGCTGTACTTTCAGTCTGAAGGATCTCTGAAAGACCTTTGTGCCCCAGGCTTGATCCTCAATGAGATGCTACTGGAGGCAGAGAACCTTCCGAAGCTATGTCTATGAGGCCTCTGGAAAGACGGTTATGGGGTGCAAGTCTCTTGCTCATGGGTGTCTGAGCTTTGAGGTGAGGAGCTCATCACAACATACTTGCTGTCTTACCACAGGCACACAAAAAAAGCCTACCAGTCACTAACTGTAACTATGAACCATACACTGTTTCTCTTTATGAGTTATTATCTGCTGTTATCATCTGCTATGAAAGCTGACAGCTTACAAAGCAATGTTACAACAGTCACAACATCAGGCATCGTTTTTGTGAAGCACATCGAGGGATAGTTACTCATCTCCATGTGGTGACCTAGAAGTACAGGTTGATGCAGGGCCTCATCCTCCTTCTCTCCATCAGTGGTGCAGAATGCACATAGATTGTACTCTGTAGTTCTAGTCAGAGTACCTACTGTTTAATTTGCAAGTTAGAAATTTTATGGAATATTGTTTTTATATTTTAGGTCTATCAACATCAAAACTCTGTCTTAAGCCAAATAAAGCATAAATATCTTCAGAAAAGTGAAATGTCATCCTTTTCTGGAAGAAAGTGTAAAGGGGCCAAAAGATATTATCTTCCTAAGCTATTGAAATGAGTTATTTTAATTAACCTGTACAGATTAAGCTCAGGCAAGCTCTGATGATGGTGAGTCACTTCTCCTCTAACACATGAACAGCAGCTATAAAAGGCAGAACACTGAGGGCATTAATCACTGAGCAAACCTGGGGTAATTAATTATGCAATTAGATCCAATTAATAGAGTAAGTTTAATTCTATCAAGACAATTCATCTGGTCACTTCTACAGACCATCTGGTCAAATCAAATGCATAGCATAAAAAGAATCAAGCACACATATCCAGAGAAGCAAGTTTTCTTAATAAGTCTGTGTTTCAGGTCATTTGTTATCGATTCTTAAAATCTAAATTTTCAAGAGGTGGTTTGATGCACAGTGTACCTGGGAATTAATCTGACTTTCAGGTCAAATCTAAACACTCTTAGTAACTTTACCCACCTGGATGAGCACCCTCTCCTTTAAGAACCTGTGGAAGCTGAACACAGTGGACCAGGCTGGAATTAACTCTTAGGAGGGTAAACACAGTGGTCTAGGCTGGAGCTCAGCTCTTAGAAAGCTGAACACAGTGGTCCAGCTGAACCTTAGGTCTTAGGAACTGAAGCTAGAGAAGAGAATCCCAGGCCAGCCCGGGGAACAGTGAGGCTCTGACTCAAAACCTAAAACAAAAAGAAATTTAAAACAAACAATGAAAGAGCCTGGGGAGGGCTGGCAGATATACAGAGTAGGGTGCACAAAAGCCCTGAGTTTGACCAACAACAAACAAAACTGGGCATTGTAGAATAAGCCTACAACAGCAGTCCCTTGGAAGTGTGAGCAAGAGGATCAAAGTCATCCTCTCCACAAGGCTACCCTGAGCTGCCTGAGGCCCTCCCTCCCACCCCTACAAAAAACAACTCAGGAAATCAACAATACTACAGAGATCTATTTTTCCCTTTAATGTAAGGTTTTGGAGATCTTGTATATCAGCACTTTATTTATGCCCTTTTCATGACCCTTGGCTCATCCCTGCTCTCCTCATGTGGCTCCACATCCTCTCAAATCCATGATCACAGCTTCAATTACTGTTTACATACACGTGTCTATATGAATACAACCATTTAGTGTTGCTCATTTGTGAATGCATTTAGAGCTGATTGCTTGGACTTGGATAACAGTCAGGGGCTCATCTCTGGAGAAGATCAATTCTCCCTCTCTCAGAAGCCACAAATTGCCTGCAGTTCTTCACAGTTTTGTTAACATTATTTTTATTTATTATTTGATAGTTGTATATGTATATAGTGCAGTTTGACACTCACACTCTCATTATTCTGCTCTTATTCTCTTTCTCCTCTCTATACAAACTGTTCCCACAGTCCCTCTCTTCTTCTATATCTTGTGTGCGAGGCTCACTAAGTCTAATTAAGGTTGCTTGCATAGATCATTGAGGGATCAAGCTTTTTTACTGTGGATAAGGGGATCCCAATATGTAAAGCATGAATTATGATAAATGCCATTCCCTAATTTGCCACATTTGTTAAATTCAAGAACAGAAGGAAAATGTCTAGTCTATCAGTGATTAAATGGAGTCTGATGAGCGGATAGTGAATAACCTGACATAATCTAGTCTCTGGATTCTGAGTGTCTGTAATGACAGTACAAAGAGCAGTTCCTTTCAACTCACAGGGTTAGCAGTCCAGTCATACATCCCTATGATGGCAATAAGAAAATGGCACCAGGTCCTACTGTTAGGCAGTGCCCAATGACATCTACGTTGTAAAGTCATGAACTGTTTTCTAATCTACAAATATGGATAACACACATGCATCTCTAAACCATTATGGAGGTCCATGAGACATTTCCAGACAGGCCACTAAACACCATCTGACGAAAGGGAAATTCTTCTGCCTCATTGGTGTAGTGTGAGTTGACAGCAAAACACACACCTTAAGTAAAGCCCAAAATGGATAAAATCTTCTACTTAATACAAGCACAAGGAGAAAGCAAAGGGATGCTCATAGCAAAGTATAGGGAAACACATGTCCACAGAACACAGATCATACAGCCTGAGGTGGACAAGAATGTAGTAAAAGCTCTACTCGTCCATTATCAACCAAAGTAGCAAATTTACATATAAGTCAGGAGCCATTGTCATTCCATAATAAATGTATATGTACATATATATATATGTATATAAGCTTGTTCTTTCACTTTTACAAAAAGCCATTACGTAAAAGCCCCACATTAGCATTTTATGGAATACTATATAAATATTAGTTAGACAAATTAATCAAAGTGGAGTGTCTGACTCTGGTTTTATACTTGGTAGCATCCATTTCTTTCAGCAGTACAAATAAAGCAGGTTAGCAATCTGATTGCTCCTAGGGTTAATAAATTTTCAAAATAAGAAAACATCTTCAAGGGCTGGAAAGTTACCTTAATCAGTAAAATGCTAGCACAATGGTCTAAGCTCAATCCTCAGAATTTATGTACAGAAGCTAGAGAGAGGTTCATGAGATGGCTCAGTGGTTAGAGCCACTTGCTGTTAACCCTTACCACTTGAACTCAAGCAGGACCCAAATGGTGGAAGGAAAGAACCAACTCCCAGAAGTTGTCCTTTGACCTCTACAAGTACACACATACAAATACAAACACACATAGACACACAAACAAACAAACAAACAAATAAATAAATGTAATGGAAATAATTTCTTCTTAATGTCATGATGACACAGTGCCTAGAAACTCAGCCCTGGGAGGATGGAGGCAGACGGGCCCCTTGGTCTAGCCTAGCCTATTCAGTCATTTTCAGGCCACGATAGATACATTGCCTTAAAAGAAAAAGGTATACAATTACCCACATATATATGCACACACACACACAATAAATACATCTTTAAGAGTTAATACTGAGTCACATCTTTAAGATGCTCTATTTTTAGAATTATAAACAAACATACATTTCCAAAACTGTCCAGATCCTTTCAGGACTTCTTTTAAATGTATGTTTAAAAACACAATCTAACCTCTCTAATTATAGTCACTTCCTCCATAAAGATTCAGAGATAAAGAGCAGTAGTGTTGATCAGTCAAGAATGATTGCCACACAGGAAACTAATAACAGGAAATACAATTTCAGCTGCTGGTAGAGTACACCGCTGCAGAAATTATAGGGCTAACAGGTCGGCCTGGGAGCCAGCCTCCAGGGTGGGATTGCATAGAAGAGTGGAACACAGGAAAGCAGGTACCAAACAACGTGGCATTGCAGCTTACAGAGCTCCCCAGCTAAACCACAAGTGGTTGCTCTATGTTCTAGAGATTAGAAACCAATTGACTACAAAACACTTTAAAAACTGTGTCAAGGAAAATATTTACTAGAAGGATAATACACTAAAGTTATCTGAATTAAAATTCCCACAAAATGAACACAAAAAGGTTTGCTAATTATGTTAATGATACTGTGTATACACACACAAAGATACATATGTACACATACATAAGCATACACATGCACACCCATAAACATTCATATAAATATATGTGTATATACACAATACTCACATATACACACATAAGCATAAATATACACATATGCACAAATATATACCTGTATATACACATGTAAGCATGTTCATGCATATACATAAATATCCACATGTATTGCAAAAATAGTCATACACATGATCACACATATACACACAAATATATACATGTTCACACATAAATATGTGTACACATGCACAAATATGTGCACATACACATACATAAAGAGTATGTGTAGTTTAATCACCAAGTCATTTCTGAAACAAGAGCCTTGAGACAAACTGCTCTTGAGCGCACTGGCTTAATTTAACATCAAACAGGTGGATCACTCAGAAGGGCCAGCTCTTATAGGCTGCCTTCCATCTAAAGGTTACTTCTTAAGACCCATTAGTCCACACAAGAGCAGAGATAGACACAGCAGCAATGCACTTTGACAATTTATAATTTCTCAGTGGCTTATTTTTTTTTAATTTGAGATGTTGGTCTCACTATGTAGCTCTGGCTGGCCTGAATAGCTATGTAGATTAGTCTGCACTGGAGCTCACAGAGATTAGCCTGCCTTTGCCACTCAAGTACTTGAGGTAATGGTATGTGCCACCACCACCCCCACCCCCCCCACCCCGCTGCTCATTGGCTTTTAAAAACACACTGGCTTCTGATTGCTATTGAATTGACAGATAAAGATAGTAAGAACAAAAGCCAATAGCTAAGGATAGACACTTGTCTACCACTGTTCTACTAGTATGGCTAGAACACACACCTGAAATTAACAGGTTCAAATTTATAACTAGACTTCTTCCTCTGAAGCCCTTGGTCTTTGTGACTATGGCAAGACCTGCAGGTGTCATTATGTCACCACCAAGTATCAATGCACTTCTGTCCCCTGAGAATAGAGAGGTGGGTTACCTAAGAGGAAAATCCAGGGTCTTCTGTAGCTGTGCACCTTGCATTCCATGGGCCAGTCTGCAAGGATCACTTGCCACCCTGAGCACACTCAAAACTGTGGTTGTACGGACAAGACAGAAGGAAAGAAAACAACCAAGTTAATTAAGAAAAAGAGAGTAACGAAGTACTGGGTTCTAAGAACAGGGTTTTAGGGCTGGAGAGATGGCTCAGCGGTTAAGAGCACCGTCTGCTCTTCCAGAGGACCCGGGTTCAATTCCCAGCACCCACATGGCAGCTAACAACTGTCTGTAGTTCCAGTTCCAGGCAAACACCAAGGCAAATAAATAAATAAATAAAGTTTAAAAAAAAAAAAAAAAGAACAGGGTTTTAAACAGAGCTATGCAACCAAGATGCAGCCAGTGAATGCATGTAACCCACTCTCCTCAAAAGCAGCAGTTTACAAAGATTAAAAAAAGAGACACTGGACCAGCATCCAAAACCTACTCCCCATCTGGTGCAGATACATTGTGTGGACACAGTTCTCTAGACTGGAAAGGATATACTCAGGTCAGTTGCCTGATTTCTTTTTCCTAACTGTTGTTTCAAATAATATTCAAATCATCACATTTCCCATCAGTCTCTTCACACAAAAAAGAAAAAGAGACTTGAATTTATTTCTTATGTACTAGAGACTGAACCCAGGGCTCCTGGCATGCTAACCACAACCCTTTTCATACATACTGACCTACACCCTTAGCACCTTCAAAACAATGTCACTCCAAATAAGCAAGCATTTAGAAATAACAACAAAAAGAATAATTCTATTTTCCTTAAGGAAAAAAAAAAATCCAAGCAATCAAAGACAGTAATACAGCACCAGCCAAAGAAGAAACCTACAGTCTCCAGAGACACACACATGGCCTATGGAAGCTGCACAGTCAGTCACCCCACAGCAATACAATAGCCTGGTAAGACTTGGATCCCAGCATAAGAAACTTCAGACAGGACATGAAAACTGATTTTGATCCTCCCATTTTAAGTAATGAAAGAAATTATACTTAAATTTGAAATGCTTAAAAATAATGCTGTGCTTTAAGTACAGCAATGTTCTAAAAAGGAAGGCAATATAAATCATGACAGAACACAACCACACTTACATTTGTCTGTTAATATTAGGAAGCATATGAAACAAAGGTCATCCGTTGCATTTCAAATGAGGATTGAGTGATAGCAGCTTGACTGAGCCTTCCCTTCTGACTTTGGCAACTAGATGCACTGGATTGCAAAAATTCTCATTTCATTATTACAAACTATTTTCTTACTAAAATAAAAATAGGAATAGGTGCACCTTGTGCACCAAAAATAACAAGGGATCTTTCTTTTTCTTCAAAAAAATAAAATAAAAATTAGACTCAGAGGAAATTTTTGCAAAAATAGAAAAAACAAAGAACAAACACGTATGTAATCTTACAAAGAATTATAGGTTTAAATTTCTGAAAAGCTGTCTATTCCCCTGGTCAGTCCTAAAAGATTCTAAAGCATATAAAATCTGTACCCATAGTTCCAATTATTCTGACTTGTATGTTATCTTTAGAGTTATTTTTGTTTAACACAAGTGTTTTGCCTGTATGCATGTACATGCACCAAGTGCACACAGTGGCCATGAAAATCAGAGAGAACTTTTGATCCCCTGGAACTGAAGTTATGGGTGGTTGTGAGAAACCTTATGGGTGCTGGGAATTGAACCTGAGCCCCCTGAAAGAAGAGCAAGTGCTTATAAGACAGGACCACATCCCCAGCTCCTGAGTCCTTCCAGAAACTCAGCAGAGGCACTGGGTTGCAGCAGTCTGAAGCAAGGTCATGTTCTTAGGTGGCTGTGAAGACTAGAGGAACAATGAGATGTAACAGATTACTTTATCCCTGTGCAAAATTCAATGGAAAACCCATGAGTCTCTAACTGTGAAGGACACTTAACTAAAGAGTCAGTATGAAAACATGAACTAAAATAGATGCTCCTCTTTACATTCTAAATTCTTATTCTCTAGTTCCATGAAAGGTAGCCAAAGTTAAGATCCACCCCCCCCCCTTTGAAATGGGTTTTATTATATAGGCCAGACTAGTGTGGGTTTCTCCATCTGCTCCCCACCTTTCCAACAGGTGTGAACACTATGGCCATCTAGATTTTCCATTCTTTATCCAACAGCCAGAGCTGAAGAACTCCCCACACCTCAAGGTAGCACATATTAGGGGCTCACATCTCTGCAGTTCAGACCAAGTTTATCAGGCTTAGGAAGCCCCATACCGTGCACCTGAGGGACTGAAGCACAAAAAACATAGGCACACCCTCTCAGTCAGCTGACAGAAGCTTCTGGAGAAGTATACTGCACATTCTAGAAAGAATGGGAAGAGAAGGGCCAACAGCAAGTATGTGAATGTAATTACCAACACAAGATAACTATTACCTCAAGAACCCTGCAAGGGTCCAGAGGATGTGAAATTACCCACACTACAGTACAAGAACCACAGGACAAAAGTACCAAGTGTCGATCAGAAGAAACATAAATTACCACCAAGAACAGAGAAAAACATGTCAAATAGTAGTAGTCATGTTTTATATCAAGGTTAAAATAAAATACCATCACCGACAAAATTAAGGCAAAGATTTTACATTTTGTATAATCAAAAGTATGAGAACCTGGAAGGAGACCACTGACGACTATTGATGATGTTGGGGTGCAGTCTCCAACCCTCAACAAGGAAACTTCTCTTTGCAACAATCAAGACCACTACAGAAAACTAAAACTGATCCAAATGCAGAGTCGTATCACTCAGTCCCAAAGGATACATCCACAACAACACACTCTGAAACCTAAGGCTCAGGGAACATCTCAGAGGAGGGGCGGAAGGAGCCGGAGGATACAGGAGTGTGCTGAGAGACCTGTGTCTCCTAGGAATATCAGAAGCTACATTCAAAAGGGCTCACCAACATGATGGCTCAAATGTAAGCTGAACAAAGATGACATCAATGAACATGTCAAACTGAACAGAGGGAAGTCCACAAAACCTCAGCTCTGCATAGAGAACTATGGGCAACTAAGGAATGCTGGGAGCAGGAGGGGTGGACTTCCCCAGGGAAGTGCAAACCAGTTTCTTATCCACGGCCAGTCCTGAAAACATACATACTGGCAGCATTATACGGACTGGACAGGTTATATTTAGGGATATACTTTCATGTTCATATACATGTGTGTGTATATAATAACAATTAGGTTTTTTATGGGGGAAAAAAAGCCATGACTTTGAAGGAGAGCAGGGAGGGTTTTATGTGTGGGCTTGGAGGAAGAAAAGGGAAGAAAACACCTTGGACTAACTCCTTGGACCCCACTCCCCCTTGAGGAATACCTGACTCAGTGTTGATGTTAGGGGGAGAAAACTGAATTTGCCAGGACTGGAGGCTGAACTAAGCAATATTGGGACCGTGGGACCTTGGGACTGCCTGCCCATGGCGATGAAGGGGAGTTGTAGAGAAGAGAGAATGACCTGATGTGGTGGGAGGGGGAAGGGACCTTGAATAAGGATATACAAGGATAGAAAACGTGACTTCTTTATTCATAATAATAAAAAAAAGAAAAAAAAGAAGTTGTAATTAAGTTATAATTTCAAAAATTGAAGTGTGTGTATATGAGAGAGAGGGAGAGGGAGGATGTTCTTCATGTGACAATGATGGAGAAAATGCAGATAACATCATGTAACATTTGAGCTCAGTAGAGGGCAAGCATTGTTCTAAGTCATTTCTATGTATACTTTATTTGGATTTTACAGCCTAGTGAATCAGGATTAGGCTTTGTATATCATCCACCATAAAATATGAGCAGTCGCAGGCTTCTCTTTCAGCATGTGATTGCAAAACTAGCAATAATTCTAAGTCACAAAAATAAAATCTTATGTATCTGGGAAATAAAGCAAATGACACACTGAAGACTAATAAACCCAAGGAGCAGATGGAATGTAAACTTGGAAAAAAGCAAGGACTGAACCAATTAACAATGTGATCGGTCACACTGTGATTAAACTAACAATTCAAGTTTTGCTACACTGGTTTGTGAAATTACTTTCTCATTTAAAAGTAGGATTTTGTATTTGTGGTCATGTGACATGTTTCACCTAGATGAGGTTAGCTATTTGGAAGGTAAGAATATCATTTTTAAGTTATTATGAAAAATGAGGTAGGAGTCTAGGTTAACAAAAGAATGTAAACAAAGCCATTGGGTTCTAACTGGTAAGAAGTCATATGCTCTCAGGTCATCTAAGCAACTAGAATTGCTTCAGAGAAAAAGCACCCTCCAAACTATGATAAATATGAACATTTGGAGCAATGAATTAGTAAACAACTACCAACTATAAATGCTTTCCACATTTTTTTCCTATCTTAAAAATACTGCTGACTGTTCCAAGTAAAAAAGGGAATGGTTTTATTAACACAACTAAGAGATTCTAAGTAAGCATGCAGCAGTACCCTGAGTTCGGATGAATTAGCAGGAGAAAACTGAGATGGACCAGCATCTCATTTTTCCCATGGTTTTAATGGCCTGTTTTTACATCTTACTTATGAATAAATAAGTTCCCCCTTTACAAAAGGAAGCAAACTACTCAATCTAACTACTAATTGTGCTATTATATATATATATGTGTGTGTATATATATATATGTGTGTGTGTGTGTAAATGACGGGCCAGCAAGATAAAGGTGCCTGCTTTCAAGCATTGTGACCTGAATTCGTGCCCAGAACCCACATGGTGGAGAGGACTGACACCTGCAAGCTGTCTTCTGACTTCCACACATGCTCTATGGCACACATATATCCAAACACACGTGAACACATACATACATTGACAAACAAATGTAATTAACTTTTAAGGTCAACTATTATGGGATCTGGGGGGATGGATCAGCAGCTAAAAGCCAGTTCTGTATATTTACAGAGCCCACATTCACATCCCAGTACCCATGTCATAGTTCCCAATGCCTGTGCTCCAGCTCTGTGGGGTATCCGATGCCTCTAGCCTCTGCAAGCACCTGCATACATACCCATCACACACCAGATACATTTATACACACACACACATACACACACAAAGTGGAAATAGAGTCCCCCCTTTAAATTTAATAATAGTAAAACTGTCAGATAAAGTAAGGCAGGAGAACAAACACAAATGACCCCATGATTTATTTCCTAAAGATACTTAGTATTTTCCACTTTCTAGTGTGTTGGAGAACACCACAAAACTCACTGGTATTCCAGTGTATTAAAAATTTTAAAATGGCTCTGTAATTCATGTCAAGAATTTCAGAATATATTATAGTCATGACTTAGAAGAAACAATGTCAACCTCAACACTGTTTCTAACTCAACTTCCCATCAGTACTGTTCCAGCAGTATGAAAAGATTTAGTTTAATACAGAGATGGTTTCATTAAGTAAGTTATTATTTCCTTTGCATTTATCATGTACTGGTTAATTACCCTATACTATAATGTGTCCTCTAGCTAACATTATAGATTATCATAATGTATGCTAATAGAATTAAGGTCCTTCCAAAATCTGCTCATGTACTGTATTTAGCTGTAAGTTACTTATTCAAAGAACTGCGGTTTAGGACACACACACACACACACACACACACACACACACACACAGTGACAGAGACAGAAAGACAGACAGACAGACAGACAGAGTTAGTTCCATGGGACTCCTAACCTAGGAAGACAGTAAGAATGGAAAAGGTGGAATGAATGTATAGCAAACCAGGTAGGATGGTGCATGCTTATAATCCAGCACGTGATAGAACTAGACATCAGAATCACAAGTCCAAAACCAGGTAGGATGGTGCATGCTTATAATCCAGCACGTGATAGAACTAGACATCAGAATCACAAGTCCAAAACCAGGTAGGATGGTGCATGCTTATAATCCAGCACGTGATAGAACTAGATATCAGAATCACAAGTCCAAAACCAGGTAGGATGGTGCATGCTTATAATCCAGCACGTGATAGAACTAGATATCAGAATCACAAGTCCAAAACCAGGTAGGATGGTGCATGCTTATAATCCAGCACGTGATAGAACTAGATATCAGAATCACAAGTCCAAAACCAGGTAGGATGGTGCATGCTTATAATCCAGCACTTGATAGAACTAGA